>JAOBAT010016457.1:0-32139 GCA_026413305.1 Hydrozoanthus tunicans | reverse complement strand
ACTTGTGCGATGTGCTGCAATTTTGATTGCATGCGACGAAAATTGCATGCTATCGCACAAGTGTGCGGTGGGCTTAATCATACGACTTCGAGTGCAATTTGAAATTAATTTGCACGAGTGAATTTTTTCAAAAGGTATCAAATTTTAACGAGCCCGCAGGGAGAGTTAAATTTGAATCTTTTGAAAAACTCACAAGTGTTAAAGTTTATTCCAAATTGCACGAGAAAGTCGTGTGTTTACTTATTAATAATATACACAACAAAATATCACGATTCTGATTGGTTGAGAGCAGTGCTGTTTTTCGTAAAAACAGTGCATTCAGTGCATTTTACTCTACGACTACGACTTCATCTATGACTACAACCTGGACTACAATGCGACTATTATAAGACTAAGACTTCGACACGACTACGATTACGACTTAAAGTACGATTACGATTACTACGACTGTGACTACTACAACGACTATTACAACTACAGATTTGATTTCGACTAAGACGATTTGAAATACGACTACTACGACTGTGAGTACTACGTTTACTACGATTACCACGACTACTACGGCTGCGATTTTCGTGAATACGATTGCAAATAGGATTACGACTACGACTTCGACTACGTTAACAATGACAACTATGATTATGACCTCGACTACGTACTGTTATTTTTGTTAATACTTCGATGCTGATTGCTTTTTTAATTCTGTTGTGTATTTTATTAAAAAGTAATCACACGACTTTTGAAATAATTTTTACTCATGTGTTTTTCCAAAAGCTCAAACTGCATTCGCCCTACTAGCTCATGCAATTTTGATACTTTTTTTATACCTACTCGTGCAAATTATTTCAAAACTGAACTTGAAGTCGTGTGAGCGATGGCTTCGAAAGACTTATAAGTAAAGACGGGACAGCGTGTGTCGTTGCTGTCTTGTGCTGTTAGAAAGAATAGCCTACCTGGCCCGTCGCCTCTGCGTCGTTTTGATCCCTTTTGCACCGTCCAAACCAGTTTCTCGTTGCCGTCACCATTGACTCGTAGTTTTATGTCGCCCCACTTAAGATTCCCACTCTCAACACGAGCACGGAATCCGAAATGGAGCGACAGGTTGCAGGGCTTCGCCAGGATCTTGATCGCCAAACTCAACGAGCTGAAACAAAATTTCCTCCTCTGCCTCAGGCAAATGACGTGGAGCTTGCGGGCGGTTGCCAAACTCGTATAACAACTACCTTTTTTAAAAGAAAGGGTTTCTCTTGACAATCTTCCAGAGGGTTGATGTTTGAACCAAGGTCGTCAGTTATCGCTGAAGACTGCTATGAAGCGATGTGAGGGTTGTTGGCTCGCACTATGTTCGCCATCTTTATTTAAAAAAAGAACGGCACATATGGAGAGTTATATCGTTGGCAGGTATTTTTTCAGTATTTTGTTCTTCTCCAACTGATTATAGCTATCATTGCCGAACATTTATGCTTATAAATTTTCTTTCTTTGTGTTTTCTGGCCGTTGTAAGTTGTCTAACTTCTGGTTTTTACTCACAAGCTTTTGCTGTTTCCAAGCCGCACTGAAGAGGAAGCAGCTTATATTTTCAACCAAAACCTGTTGTACACTTTTCCTAACGGTTCCGTGTTCACACAGGCTTATTTCGGCTCTAGCAGTGAGAAATAGCTTTTAGCTTAGCTGGAGTTCGCAGTTTTATTTTAAATCATCTTAAGCCAGTTTGAAACTCTGTACTTTTTTACCGCCTTCAATATTTTATTCTTAACTTACGTTTAACGTTCTCGTCATCGTAAGGTATTTCACGATAATTGGAAGAAAAGACCTAACAAAGATGTTGCTCACTTAAGCTTTTTCTGGTATGTCTATCTTGGGGTAAAGTGCTACTAGTGTGGAAATTCAAGATCCCGCGTTCTTTTTTTGAAGAATTGTGAAGTAGAGATACACGATAAACATGTTGCCAAACCTTCGAGATCAAAAACGTTGAAGTGTGTTTTTTGTTCGAGGCTGAATCGATAGCGAAGCACCCTGCGTCATGCTGGGTTGAGCACCGACAACGGATAAGACGTCATTGACTCAACCCGTTCCGCTCTCAAATGAAGTGCATTGTATACACAGAGACAAATTGGGTTTCTTTCGTAATTTTGTTAATATAAAATCTTTTAAGGGTGTGTTTTGCCTATGGTTGGCATTATGTACGTACTTTTGGTTTCCCCGAGTTGAGTCATTGGCGTCATATGGCAATTCGCAACACTGTAATGGCGGATGGATTTTTCCCTCAGTTCGTCAGGAAGTTAAATACACTCGCAGAGCTCCTATACAATTCATTATTCTAGAATGTTCAGTCTTCTCCTAATATAGAGATTGGCATACAAAAATTTAAAAAAGATTCACGTCGGTTTTCGCACTAGTAGCACTTTAACTACTCTCCAACAAAATCCTTACTAAAATAATGGTTGTCTCAAAATACAAATGAGAAATAAAACCCTTGAGAACTGTACCTCAAAAAAACTAAGAGGAAAAACTTAGTTCTGCAAACAATTTAAGGAAGATATTGATCAGCTTATTTGAAAAACAGCTTGGTGTGGACGCCTCAATGATTTTAGGCGGTTAATCCGTTCCGGTTAGTAAACAAACCAATCAAGACTACATTTCAATAATTACAGACTTCTTGCAAACTTCTAGCAACTATAACAGTAAAAATTTCCTTTTCCTCAGATTTTATTAAGTCATTTCCGCTAAACCAATCAATCAAAACATTGACTCTAATCACTAAACTGCAGCAACTTACCCTTCAAAGAAGGAGCCTTTTGAAAAATGTAGAACATTAGACAAAATCTTCTAATTGAAATTAAAAGCAAATTTTTGTTTCTTGTTGATTGTAAAGACTGTTATTAATTGGTAACAGGATGAATAAATGAAACTTATTAATTAATGGCGTAATTAATGAAATGAGACTAAAGGCGTTTTTACAGGACAAGAGAACTTAGAAAAAATATAGTAAGTGGACCGGAAACATTTTAAAGATTAAATGAGCCAGATACATTGTCTAATCTGTTTACGAGTTTTTTCCATTTGCTCTTTTTTACTGAAGCAGAACGACGGTTTTCCAAACCTCTTTCCTGAATTTCGGGCTCATTATAACATAAATCAACGGGTTGATTACACTTGAAAAGAAGAGGGGAAAAGTGTGGTGGAAATTGTAAAACATTCCACAACTTTTTTCAATATAGCCAAACATTCTTAAAAATTTCGTAACATATACTGAAAACCAACAAAGGTAAAATGCAACAACAACAACCGTAAGCATTCTCGTTATTTTCCTTTCCGCCACTCCAAAAGCAGAGCGTTCCGTTTTTTTCATAGCCGAGGCGTTAGATTTGTTGTTGCTATGAATAGTAGAGTAAATCTTGATGTAGCACAGTACAATAACGACGCTGCTGACGGAAATGTAGAGGACCTGAATTGTAGAGAAGGCTACCTGTGCATCCCGACTTGGAAAATTCCGAAAACAAATCATCGGTTGGAGAGAGAATGTTTGGAAACTCATTCCTATAACGAGGGCTTGCACAAAAACGACACAAATGGTCACAACCCTTGCGGAAATCGCTATAGCTTTTGATCGTTTCTTTGAGAAAATCATTCTATATTGATTTGGTCTTACCACGCAGAAGTATCTGTTTATAGCCAACGACATAACTGTTGATATGGAGGCTCCCGATAACGTATTTCCACAAACCTGCAGTACTTTACAACCAATGAATCCAGTTACCAACTCATTTGCGATGGAAGACGACACCACGAGTGGCATGACTATAATGGCCATCAGGAAATCGGTGATTGCAAGAGAGACCACGAAGTAGTTAGTAACTGTGTGGAGTGCAGGGCGTTTGTAATACACCAAGCAAACAAGCAAATTTCCAACAAACGCGGCGACGTTCAGAATTATGAATATAAACGACTCAACTACAACAAAAATTGTTTCCCTTTTAGTGTTCCCCACATAGCTGTTGTTTGGGAAACCAGCCATTGTCAAAATTCCCACAAATAGAATTACCAGTGTTTGTTACAAACTTTTGTCGACAGCGGCAACAAATGATAAGCGAGTTGTACATCTATAAATCAACATCGTTATTTTCTCTGTATTCAATGAGTGTTGGAGGGCAGAATGCTTCCCTCCCCTTTCATTAGGTGCCATGATGCACTCTAATATTTTATCCACCTTTCGAGCCAATCCGAATCCTTTATTAGGAATTTATCTACATTAGTTAGGAGTTAGGATAGTTTTGGGCCTGCGTTACTTTGTACTTAAACATTAGGTTCTAATATCCATCCTCTTTATACAAATGTGGAAGTTCAATGGTAGCTACAGAGCTACCGTCCTGAAGTAATTCTTGTAAGATTAGTAATAAAATTATATCTATTACTCTTGTACCTCTCTTTATTTGAAAAAAAATATCTACTTTTTTAAAAAAAGGGGTTAATTGTAATTAAGGACAACGCGAAAAACAGGGAAATATCACTCTATCTACTATATTTTACTCAGGTAGTTACACCTTTTTTTAAAATTAAAAGTATCCAATATTGTGAATAACGCTAACTTTGAAATAATGGAGTTATCGGCAAGCAATATATTTTATAACAAAAAATTCATATTATACATCTTTCATGGTTTAATTTTTGAGCTCAGGTTCAGGGTTTTTTCTTTTATATCATTCGACTAAAAGCTTTGAAGATGGCTTTCAAAGGCCAAAACACGTAAAGGAAAAGAACTCTGAAACTTGAGCTCACAACCAAAAGGACCTTGAGAAAAAAGAAATCTGAAGGAGTGTAAAGATTACATTTGCTTGTAATCTGTTTAAAAACTAAAGGCTAACTTCTCTTTCTAAAAACTAATTCTATAGCTAAGGAAGAGAGTTTGTAATTGGCCTCCATGATCATTCCATCCTTGAGGGGGGTATAGCAGGCTCGGATGCTTATTTCTTTATTTTTTTTTTGCGTTATCAGGCGTCTTCTAATTGAATTTATGTGTCTAGGTGTGTAACCATGTACCCTAAGAAGCCCTTGATAGTAACAAACTGCAAATTTCGACTCCTGAAAAAACGACGAGCACCACTATCATAGCAATAGAGATGTCACCCCGGCATTGCAATCTATCCTGTCGACGTTATCTTATTTCATTTTACTCAAATCAACTTTTCCTGTAGTTTGTTATTTCCTATAGCTTTGTGTGAGTGTCGCTTTACACAACTATGACAAACTATGGCACTTTTAGCATAAAATTTACTGGTGCAAAAAAATGGAATTTGCTAGATGCAAGTCTAAAATCTCTATCGATCAAAGCCTCCAAAGCCTGACTCAGAGAAAGCTTCGTTAAACACTATTAAAGTTCAGCAGTTCATCAAATTATTCTTTCCCCTATTACTTCTAATGATTTTATAAACAAGTAAAAATGTGCTGTGTTTTTTCTTCGACTTAATTATTGTTTTTCCTTATTACAAGTTGATATTATTTTTATTCATTTATTTCTTTTTTTTCACTGATACAAACGTGTAAAATTAAAAATGTGTTCTGGCTCCCCGGCTAGTATAGCCCCTAATGGTTATTCCGGACACCTTATCTTGTAATTTTAAAAATTTATTAAGTTTAATTAGAGCTAAAGCCAAGGTGAAATAGATAGTTTTTGTTGTTGCTTGTTGTTGACTTAAAGGTAAATTGCATTGATCGTGTAAGCACTGTTGCTGTTATCATCATCGGCAACAACTTCGTTGTTATTACTGACTATCTTTGCTGCAATTTTTAGTCATTGCACATATTGTAGTATACATGTAAAACGAAAAAGTTCGTTGTTTGATATTTTAAGTGTGAAAACTTGAATATTCGTTAATACTTGTAAGTCAATAGTTTTCAGGAATTTTCTTTAAATTATTTTTTTCGTATGTTCTTTCAACTGTTACTCGATCATAAACATTAGCTGCTGGATTTGTATCAAACTAGCAGTTGAATTTTTATAACCTAAACAGCTATTCGTAACAACTCTAAAGCTGCTCTTCACCCATAGGTTTTCTCTTCATATCTGCAATTAAGTAGATTCTTCAAGGTTCTATCAACTTACAAAGCCAAATATGGTACAGAGTTTTTTTAAACTTATCCTTCAAAAAGGGGCCTTTTATAAAATGGAAAAATTTAATACGTTAGACAAAATCTTCGAATTGAAATTAAAAGCAAATTTTTGTTTCTTAGATAGATTGTGATTAATTGGTAACAGAATAAATACATGGAACTATATGAACCAGAGACATCATCTAATCTGCTTGTCGATTTTTTCCATTTGCTCTGTCTTACTGAAGCAGACCAATGGTTTTCAAAAACTCTTTCCTGAATTTCTGGTTCATTGTAACATAAATCAACGGGTTGACTACACTTGAAAAGAAAAGGGGAAAAGTGTGGTGGAAATTGTAAAACATGCCACCACCGTTTTTAATATAGCCGAACATTCTTAAATATTTCGTAACAACTACGGGAAACCAACAAAGGTAAAATGCAACAACAACAACCGTAAGCATTCTCGTTATTTTCCTTTCCGCAACTCCAAAAGCAGAGCGTTCGTTTTTCATAGCTGAGGTGTTAGATTCGTTGTGGCTATGAATAGTAGAGTAAATCTTGATGTAGCACAGTACAATAACGAAACTGCTGAAGGAAATGTAGAGGATCTGAATTGCAGAGTAGGCTACCAGTGCACTCTGACTTGGAAAATTCCGAAAACAAATCATCGGTTGGAGAGAGAATGTTTGGTAACTCATTCCTGTAATGACGACTTGCACAAAAACTACACAAATGGTCACAATCCATGCGGCAATCGCTATAGCTTTTGATCGTTTCTTCGAGAAAATCATTCTATATTGATTTGGTCTGACCACGCAGAAGTATCTGTTTATTGCCAAAGACATAACTGTTGACATGGAGGCTCCCGATAACGCATTTCCACAAATCTGCAGTACATTGCAACCAATGAACCCGGTTACCCACTCATTTGCGATGGAAGACGATACCATGAGTGGCATGACTATAATGGCCATCAGGAAATCGGTGATTGCAAGAGAGACCACGAAGTAGTTAGTAACTGTGTGGAGTGTAGGGCGTTTGTAATACACCACACAAACAAGAAAATTACCAACAATCGCGGCGACGTTCAGAATTATAAATATAAACGACTCAACTACAACAAAAGTTGTTTCTCTTTTAGTGTTCCACACATAGCTGTTGTTCGGGAAATTTAGATGAACAACTGGCATTGTCAAAACTCACAAAAGTGTGGTTGTCAGTGTTTGTTTGAAACCTTTTGTCGACAGCAGCAATAAATGGTAAGTGAATTATACATCTATAAATCAATATCGGTATTTTCTCTGGATTCGATAGGCGCGGGAGGGCAGAATGGTTGACGTGGTTATAATGCACTGTAATATCTTACTCACCTTTCAGGCCAATCCGAACCATTTATTATGAATTTATTTACGTTAGTTGGCATTGTTTTGTACCCTAATTGGCCCTGTACTAAAATAGTGGCCTCTGTAGATGTGGAAAATAAAATATAGTTTCAAAGCTACTGTTCTGAAGTAATTGCAGTAAGATTAGCAATACATTATGTTCTACTGTAAAATGTACTTCTTTGTAATAACCAAAAAAAAATAATTGTAATAAAAGACAACGCGAAAAAAACCGGATGAATAAAAAGGTGCAGAAAAATACCAGCAAATAGTTTTCTATTTTACTGACGTGGTTACACCTCTTATAGTATTCAAAGTATCCAATATTATGAATATTGTCAACTTTGAAGTATTTGAAGTGTCAAGCAATTACAAAGTAATTGACAGCTTTGAATATTTCCCTCAAGAGCCAACACATGCCAAATAAAGGAATTCTGAAACCGGAGCTGATGACCAGAAGAACGTTGGAAAACAAAAAAATCCAAAGAAGGACATTATATAGATATTACTTTATATAGTTGTATATGCTTGTAAAAAGGTCAAAAATTGTAGGCTTAAAAGATTGTTTTGGACAGTTCGGACATCTTCGTACTGCTTTCATTTGCATACGACTACGTTTACTGGTTTTGGCTTGAATACACAAGATAGGTACAGAAAAAAGGAAAAGAATTATCTATATGTACAATGATGAAATCCACACCAACCATTTTATTTAAACTTTCTTACAAAGGGCAAACAAACTTAGCAGCTTTGCAAATATAGGTCTCCGACTAGTGTACGCTACAATTTCAGATAGTTAAGTGAAAGGCTTAAATTCAAAAAGAAATCTCTACAGCAGGTGTTAATGGTTCACCTGCAATACGAAAGCGTTTCATTTGACCTAATATCAATTCTCAATCAATTTTATTGATTTGCATTTTTAAAAATGTTCACCTTTTTCGCTACCATAGCGAGAGCTCATAGTAACTACTCAAAATGACAAAAAGCAACTTTTTACAAGTTAGTTTCAATTTTCACTTTCTATACCCAGTGATCCTTTTTCTTTTTAGTTATTGTTTGTTTACAAAGTATATTTTAAGGTTTGCCACTCCCAATGAAATAACCGTTTCTTGGACGCTATCATAACCAGGGCTTACCATAGATCTTTCGCAACACTTCAGTTTTTTTCGGCCATTAGACGTCGTGGAATTTCTCGTTGTTCAATAGAAATAGTTTTAACTAAAAAATTTACGAAATTTTCTCTCAAATTATAATACATATCGCATTTATAATGCTTAGACGAGAGGCCTTCTCAAAGAAGGAATTTGTATTTGTTACTGAAAAAAGGATCATGTATCTGCTATTCAATTAACAAAAAGTAATTAAACAGTTAAAACTTTACAACTCAAACATTTTCGAAACTAGCTATTGGCAAAGATAACGAAAAAAACTGTAGAGGGTAAAGGAACAAGTACTTCTTCATCTGTCATGCCAAACCCAATGCCAACGTTGTATTGGTTGGGACGTGGGTCATGCAGTGAGGACAAAACTTGTCGTGGTAAATATTGGTCATTTATTTGTTTTGAAACTCAGTCATGAAACGAAAATTCGCGAATGCTTAGACCAGGAGGGAAAAATTGTTCGATTAAATTTCTCTTGTTTTCGAAATATTAGAATAAAAAAGATGCTTATACCGACCTCACAGTAGAAAAAACAACTAAGAGTGACGATTTCCAAACAAATGTACCAAAACACGCAATTCTCAGAGTTTTAAATTGCCACCGAAATATAGAATTTGAATTAACCTTGGCCTGAATCTGTAAGTTTTAACTTCCTGTAGGAGTTAATTTCAATTTTTCTTTGTAAAAAATGTGGGGGTGAACGCACTCGAATTTATCACTCATAAAATCAGACCCTCAAACTTTTAAACAATAAAAAATGTTGTGGGGGTTAATTCACTTCTTTAGACTTCTTGTTTTATGAGAATTTAGATAACAGAACCGACATATTACAGTTCAGAAATAAAAACGAAACGGTTTCAACACGGACTAAGTAAGCCGATTCTTGCATTTTGTTGTATCCAACCTGTAAAAACACGAGAACGAAACTAATATAAAACATAAAACATTTATTGGAGGCAGAATTCCCAGAGTTGCTTTGCACTCTTTAACATAATTTCAGGTATGGAAACAAACAAAACAACATCCAGTGTTAACAAAAATATTTTGTTTTAACAAAATTATGGATGTATAATAAAGTGTTTATAATATATAGGTTCTTAACCAGTGCTCAACTACAAACTAAAGATTAACTGGTGAGTATTTTCAAAATCTTGCTTTTCCCATAACTAAACTATCAACTAAACTATAAACTATCCATTCTTAGGTTGAGCATCAACGAAATATTAGTCAACTCAATTCGCAGCAATAATATCCTAAAATAAAACAATTCTGTATGTGTGAACCAATTTCAAGAGTTGTTATGCAACCTGTTTAGAGAAACTACCAACAGCAACTCAACTACACATTTGACCCAAAACAAACTGCACCGACCTAGAAACTCTGTATTGAACTAATCAGGGTAGTTCTTTGTGGCGCAAATTTCATTTAATGTTTATAGGTTAAGCCTAATTTGTTAAGCGTCGTGTGACAGCATGTTTTGCTTGTTTTGATAAACCGCTAACCAATTACATCCAGGACTCCCAACCATACCAGGTCCGACCTAAGATATTAGGATCAGTTGCGTGGTCAATAAGACAAGCTACTTGTGTCTCGATTGATAAACCGCTGGCCGCCTCTCTTGCACGCTGGTTCACACTAGGATCCCCCATGCACACCGCAAGAGCTTCTTTCTGGAACGCTCTTGCGGTTGAATTAAGTTCAACATCTTCCCTACGAACACAGAATTGCTACATTTTACTACTTTTTTCTATGAAATAGCTCCCAATAAAGTGCCGTACAGTCAAATCCCCGAGTAAGAATCTACATTTTCCAAGATTAGCCTTAACAGGTTTTTATATAAACGGTGGTTAACATAAACTTAGGCTATCTATAGGTTCTACGTCGGCGCGCAGTTGTCGAGTGGTTAGCGTGTTCGACTCGTAACCCTAGGGTCGCGAGTTCGAGCCCCGGTCAGACCACTGTGTTGTGTCCTTGAACAAGACACTTTACCTGACTTTGTTCGAGTCGACTCAGCTGTATATAAATGAGAACCAGTTCTGCTGGGAGCTAACCTGCGATGGATTAGTGTCCTGTCCAGGGGGAGTCAAATACTCGCATCCGCTTAACAGTACAGAAACCGGAGTCAAACGCCGACCCGCTCGAGAAAGGATTCAGCTTAGCTTAGGTAAATGATTTCGTGCAAAAAATATGTCTTTGCTAAGAAGATTTTAGTGATCAATCAGCAGCCTAAAGTTTGCATATCTAAAGATTGCTTATTTTTTTATATGGCCCATTTAAATAAAGCGTATCTTATGCGTTTACAGCTTGTTTGTGTATATTGCATGCCACTTGTCAGCAATTATATTGTATCTGGTTAAAGTTTTGTTAAAAAATTGATAAGTGAAAGAAGGCATTTTCTTTTTTTAAAACTTTTTTACTGAAAACGAGGAAAACTTTTAGTTTTGTAGCATTACGCTAAAAATACGCTACAAACTTGGCCATTATATGCCGGCACTATGCTGGATGCTCGGACTATGCCATTATTGTCGAAATTATGCTGCATAGTTTGTCTGATCCCACCAACACGCGAATATAGTTTCGATAACCATATTCTTTAACTTCTACACTTCTGTTCTTTCAATCAAAAGGCTAAAATTTAAAGATAGGATGATGTATCTATTTAGTGCCTTTCCGAACTATTATAATATTATTCAAAGGCACTTTATAACGATCAGTTTAACCTCAAGTGGACCGGAAGCATAAAAATATTTAGGCACCTCTTGCAGCCACTTCAAAGCAGGAAACAAAGTTTAGTAATACTCAAAGAATATTTTTTTGTACCTTTTTGTAAGTTAAGTTTATAGAACCAGAACCAAACGAAACTCCTACAAAATGTTATTTACCACCTGTGATGTCATTCAATGATATTGTTTTTGTGCAGATGTAATTTAACCATGAAATGTGTCCAATATTTATGGCAATTGTTAACTATGAAATTTTTGAAATGTCAAGCAACTACAAAGTCTACCTTTAAGAACAAACAAACTCAATAGTTTATAAATGTAAGGCTTCCAACTACTGGTTACAATTTCAGATATTCTTCACGTTAAATAGGGTTTGCGTTTTCGGCTTGAATTCAAAAAGGAATTTCTCCTACAAGCTTTTCATTGTTACCAAACATAATTTTAATTCGAAAATAATTGAGTTGTTCATTTTTCTGGTTTCCATTGCGAAAACTCATTGTCACTAAATTTCAAAAAGGAATTTCTCCTAAAAGGTTTTCATTGTTACCAAACAAAATTTTAATTCGAAAATACTTGAATTGTTTATTTTTCTGGCTTCTATTGCAAGTGCTCACAGCCACTTCTCTAGATTTTTATCTAGTTCGAATTTTCATTCTCTATGCTCCATGGTAATTACTTTTTTAATACTGTTCGCGTTAAACTTCTTTTGCAGAGTATATTATGAAGCAGGTTTGCCATTCTCAATAAAATATCTATCATGTTTTGATGTTGGGTGTCAATACAACCAGGCGCTTTACAGCTCTTTATAGTTTTTTCATCCATTAAACGACATGAAACTGTTAAAGTTCTAAAGAAATAGCTTCAACTTAGATTAATATAAACGTTAAACGGAAGATTTTCCAAACAAATATGGCATATTAATAACCGTGAGAGGACTAAAGAAGAATTTGAATATTACGACTCAATGCATTTCATTTTGTAGTATCTAATATATTTTTGATGACTCAAACTACAAAGTTGGAGTATTTCCAAACACAGTCCTCATACGTAAGTAAGAAATCTCAACAGAGTTTTACCTCATGATGTGGGCAGGGTTACCCCCCTCAAGTTTCCTCTTCGCGACATTAATTTTTTGGCGTGGATACCATCCTTCTTCCAACTGGTCTAAAGAAGCAATGGCAAATAACAATTTTTAATGTCAGAAAAATGAATGTGTATATGCAGTGTGGAAGCATAAAGTAAAAAGAAACAATACTGTATTGTTCGAAGAAAGGATTAGCAATAGTTTAAAATCTGTAAAATATTATTCAAGTCTTTTTTATTACACAGCTAATTAACGAGTCCTCTTGAACGAAGGTTACAGAAAGTCTCAAAAAGCAGGGGTTACGGTCAAAGAAGTGGTCAGAACAACACGTTGATGGACAGGCAGCACGCATTCTCTAAGATTCACGTGACGAAGTCAATCAAGTTACTAGTAGAAAGTTTACAAAACGAGGAGTGCAACGCCGACGAGGAAGGTTTCCGTAAAAAAATAATTTTTTGCTTTTCTTTTTCGACCTTTCCTTGTCTGGTTCGTTTGTCCTCTCTTTTGTCCTAGTGACACTCCCGTAGTCGTAAGAACTACAAAATTAAGTTTTTCACGTCATAATTTTAATGACGGCGTGCAGGTGGCCCACACGGTGCATTCCAACGTACGGCTACTGTATTCACTATTGTTTTATGCCGCCGCCACCGGCGTCACCCTCGTGTTTCGTGTCAACCTCCGTGTTTCGTAAACTCCTTAGCGACCTTAAGATACGAGGACGGCAACATCGACGACGACGGTAACAAAACGTACACTTCTTGCTTGCCCTTTTTTCGATTGCGTATAGCTAGCTTGCCTCTCTATTGTACTAGCTAACGCTTTGTGAATGGAAAAGGATGAAAATGATTTTTTCAAAGGTTAACGAAATTGACAAAACTTTCTATAAGTCGTCGTAAAAACTTCAAAGCTGAGCCTCCGAAGTTGTAATTTTCAAGTCGACGGTGCAGGTAGCGGTCAGCACGATGCACTCCAACGTGCAGCTGTTGTATTCATTATTGTTTTCTGACGTCGTTCTCGTCGCCGGCGAACAACTAGTATTTGTATCAGTAAATAAACAAAATACATTATTTTCTCTGCCCATAAAGTGCAACTCGGACAAAAAGAAAGCAAACTAGCCAAACATGATCGAAAAGGAAAGCAAGAAGAGTGCTATCGTATTCGTTGCTTAAGGTCCAGAGTTCTGTGACGGTGTCTTGAAATCTATACAAAACAGCATTTTAGTTTTAGTACGAAGACTAACTCCGTTTAGATGTATTTTAACGGCAATGCAGTGGTTCAAAACGTTGTTTCGTGTTCGTTTGGTTTTAAATTTCCGCTTTAAAGACAAATGTATAAGAGCGTCATCACTCTCGCTGGAATTAGGTAAACTAAGAAATATTTTGCACTCTAGCAACCGTGCAAAAGTTTTCTTTGTCGTGAACTCCGGATTGTCTAAACTGGCTGTAAGTGTCGAGAGGTCAAAAACGCCACAAAAACGCTACAAGTTTTAAGTTCCCGGATTTTTAAACAAAATTTGTCAGTCAAGATGATGTGTGCTAGTGAACCGGTTCACATAAAAGAAAGCATTAAAATGCGGCAATTTCTTACCCAGGTCGAGTTTCAGGAGCTGAGCTTGCCTACATGCAAAAGCCTGGGAAAAACAAATGAAAACCGACCACCTTCAATTTAATATTTTCAAGAATCGTGCACAGTTATTACTTATGTTGCTTCTCTCTTCCCCTTAATTCACATTTAGCCACAGTTAATATATGCACTGGTTAGGAAAACCGGCAAACCTCAAAAGAGAAATACAAAGACTGTTCGAAGGTGCTTTGTGTTTTTTTTGAACAAACTGTGGCCCTGCACATTCTTTGTTTCAGGTGTGAGTGAGAATATTTTGACTGGCTACTTGTTGAATTGCATCTCAAAACCTTTTGTATTTTGTGCAGGTTTTGATCAAATTCAAGACCAGAAAACAAAAGAAGGAGTCAAAAAAAGACATACAACAATGGTTTCCTAACCAGTCCTTATTTTTGGGTTGCAACCATTCCCTAGAGACACCAAAAACAAAAGACGAAGCGGCCATGTTGGTGCTCCAAACAAAAGAAATGATCAAAATTCTTTTATTCAAGAACACCAACATGGCCGCCATGACGTCATGTGAAAACCAGCAATATATTTATGATTTAGCTAGAGAGTTCCTACTACATACAAAGAACCAAAGCAAACAGTACGAACTATTGTGGTTAACTATCATCTTTAGAAAGGTCAATTTCTGACATGCTGTGATTAACCAAAGGCAAGTGTGACAGAAACCGAAAAAGGGAGCGGCGATGGTGTCGTGGGTTCGATTCCCTGTCAGGGCAGTCACGGTTTTTTCTTTCTCGGTTTCTCTTACACTTGCCTTTGGTTCATGACAGCATGACAAGATGATCACATTGATAGAAACAAGCAGACATTTCCGTTCATTACATCTATGGTCGTGTAACATGTCCGATGCCTTGAGTAGTACGACGATGCCAGGCCGAGCCCACGACACCCCGATCATATGGCAGGTGCTCTCATTACTGAGCAACTGAGGCATCTAGTTTCAAGTTTTAAGTTTCAAGTTTATTTTAGATATGTTGACATACATACTGATTTATGATTACACGCTCCCGCAAATAGCAAAGCTAATCGAGGCGGGATTGTGTTTTTTTAAAGAAAAAAAAATCTAAAGGAAATACAAATTAAATTAGAGTAATGATAAACAATGCAGGTCACAAGGATAGAAAATGGCAACAACTTTTACAGGCTTAGGATTACATAAAGAAAACAATATAACTAATTACATAAAGAAAACAATATAACTAATTACAAAACATAAAACATGCGTATTATTTATGAAGTCCAATCAAGCTTGGAGATTTCAGCATGGTAACCTTGCTTTTCCAAATTCTTAAATAGAATTGATCTGAGTTTTTCTGAATTTGTTCTTGGGCATTATCCTTAAATCATCAGGAATTTTGTTCCATAGACGAACACCGACTCGGGATAAAGTGCGCATGCATAAAGAGAGAGAACGAAACAAACCAAAGACAAGTCAGGCAATCCCAATCCCAGTCCCCCAACACTTGCTCACACTCCTCTCGCCATTGGTTGCCATGTGATCGGGGTGTCGTTGGTTCGATTCCCGCTCGGGGCAGTTTTTTTTTTTTCTCGGTTTCTCTTTCACTTGCCTTTGGTAAATCGCAAACTACTGTGGTTGTTTTAACATTAACCAGGGTTCGTACACCTTCAGAACTTAAAAAATCCAGGGTTTTCCAGGGCTAGATTTTTATTTTTTTAAGGGCTTTTCAAGGACTTTTTAAATCCAGAATGAAAATATTAACGTTCAAAATCACCTGTTTAAACAACATTTTAGTAGTTAATGTCATAAAAGTTTAAATTTATTGGACTAAATATAACAACGACATTCAAAAATTAAATTTTAAGTCTTAGTTTTTACTTGAAACGAAAAACAATGCATCATTTGGGAAATCTAGTTTTTTCAAGAAGATTCTATGAAATTTTCCAGGGCTTAATGAAAAGTTTCCAGGGCTTTTCCAGGGGTTTCCAGCGATTTCCAGGGCTTCAAAAATTTTCCAGGGTTTTCCAGGATTTCCGAGGCCCGTACGAACTTATTTACTCGAATACGCGCCCCGGGGCGATTAATTTATTCGAGACTGGGTTTGATCGAGGGAGGGGTTAATTTGAACTTATAACTTCGGTTTATCAATTTTCAGTTCTAACCTGCCAGTCAAGTGAAGGTTCTTTAACAAACACGTCCATTGTATTAAGCAGCAGTTTGTGATTCTCTCTCAGGGCACGCAGGGTGTGTACCATGGAACTCTGCAGCTGGCCGCTCTTCTCCAAAGGTAATGTAAGGTTTACAATTTGTCGAGTAAGGCGAAACGGAATAAGCTCTGGTACTGGAAGGCGCTAAAATCAATACACCATTTGTGATCACATGGTACAAATAATGATATTCTGGCCGGCAAAGGAATGTCACAGACGCGTTTCTAGCTAATTGTACCTTGTCTTGGAGTCTGTGACATTCCTTTGCCCACCAGAATATCATTTTTTTGAAACATATGATCACTTGCTGCAAAAGGCTTGTTAGCCTTCATTCGTGCGATAGGACAACTCTGATTAATATTAATCAAATAAATTATAATCCTAAAGGTTATTGTAATCTAGTAACTGACTCTTACATTCTAGCATAATATTTTTTGCAGTCTTTTACTGAGGTTTTAGCCATGCTTTAATCAATCAACATTTTAAAATACTAATCTTATGTAAGATTAATAACTTACCAAGTAGGTTCCATCTTCAAAAGAAACATTGCACTAAAATGGTGAGCAGGGTTATAAAACCGCAAAGGTTAAACGACATAGTACCCTTTACATTATGGCCGAGTTGTTCAAAGATTGATTAGCAATAATCCTAGGTAAGGCTTTTAACAAAATCTATGGTTGTCATGGTAATTAACCCCGGATTAAAGCTAATGGTCTTTTGAACAACTTAGCTCAGGATAGCTACAAAGGTTTACATGCATTTGCAAGATGAGTTGCCACGCAAACAAACAGAGTGCTCACTTGAGTTGCTGATCCAAACGCGTGGCCGAAGTCAATGCCAACACTGCCGCCTGTTTCCATGTCGACCATAAAGTTTGAAAGATGCCGATCACCAATACCCAGGATGTAGTGACAGATGGAAAGGCAGCCGTGAGTTCGAGCAAAGTGGGATCGCAGCATAAGATACGCCTCTGGTGAAGCCGCAAGCTGTACAAACGCTCGGCTGAAAACAAACGAAAAAAATAATGTATAGTTTTACATAAGTGGCACGGATCAGCGCAGTAGTGGACAACTCCAAATTAGGTGCGCGTTTAAATATGCGTAAAAAGAAAAAGTTGCGTAGACAAAAACCTATAAAAAGAAAGAAAAACAAAATATAGGGAGAGCTTGAACGTCTTTTAATAGCTACAATTGGGTGCTTCCATTAAACTATTTAACATGGAACTCTTAGGCTAAACTGTTTTCTAGGTACTGTAGTTGTTAGGAGGATAAAACTAAAACTATCGAGTGTCATTCATAAGAAGCGGGTTTAAAACTATTAACGGAAAAGAAGAACGAGGGGCCCAAACACTTGTTTACCTTAAAAGTACGCACCAGTTCTGGTAAACAATTCTGGTAAACAAACAATTGCCTATATGGTGACTGTACACTGGGATAATGAAACAAAAATAGAGTAAACAAAAGATCTCTATGTCTTCAACTTCTCGAAACAAGTAAAACGTTGTCGACTAATCGTCAATCTTAAACCTACTAAGCTTCTCTATTCGACTCCACTTCTCTTATCTTGAAATTATGATTCTCACTTTCCAATAAAACTAAAAAAAAAAACAGAACAGGAGACTGCTCGAAAACAAAAACGTTTACCCAGCCTTATGGTTTAGTGCAGAAACGGAAACTGTTTGTGCATTATAAAGTAAATTTAAACAAAGGAAATGTATATGAAAAAAAAAATGTACTAGAGAATTTTAAATTTGAAAGTTAGTGGTAGATGGGAATGCTGTTCTCAAACGTCTAAGCTTACCTTAGTTTTTCGGACGTCTGGTAATCAGGATCTTCATATGTTAGCGTTAGTTAGTGCTATCAAAATACAAAATCCACATCTGCAAGTAAAATTCTACTTTGAAATGTTCTTAATGTTTTGTACCTTAAAAGATTCCAGGGAACCATTACTTGTCTCTTGTTGAAAACTTTTTCAGTTTCTGACCGGTTTGCCTTTCTATGAGTTAAAAACATGGTAAATAACATTAATTCAACAACATTTTCAACTACTGACACCAGGTTGATCAATTGATTAGTAAAACGAACAAAAAATCTGCATTTTCAAAAACCGTTATTACAAGTAATATGGCAAAAGAGAAAACTGTTATCGTGTTAATAACTAAAACTGATTTAACCAACATTACTATCATCGCCTCCAAGTTGATAATTCACTTTAAAAGGCACTCAAAGGGGAATTACAGTCGAAGCTTCTTTCTGTAGCGACTTTTGATTGTGTATTTGCTGATATCGCTGTCAATAGAATAAAACTTTATAAAAAATTCAATCAATACGATCGCAGACTCAATGAAAAGGAACAAATCTGCATGTTTTCAGGTTTTGGGACGAATACTGAGGGAAACAATAGTTTGGGCGCAATTGGTATTTTTTAAGAGAAATTTGAGTTTTGGGTGTTTATAGAGAAGTTGAAGAATTAAGTTTGAAGTAAACATTTTGTAGAGAAACGTCTCGAAACCAAAGCTGCACTTGCGCGTGGTTAGGAAGGACAGTTTGGTGCTTTTCCGCTTTCAAAATTTTCCTCTTCAAACGTTAACCTCCCTACCAACTCTTTCTTTATTCCCCAAAATCGATACCCGCTTAAGGCAAGTTGTATGAACAAAAGTAGTTTAAGACAGAGTTTCGAATCAGTAAAAAAAGGAACCAACATCAAAGTTCTTATAAGAATAAGCATATTCGCAGTAATAATCAGAATCGTAGTAGTCATAGTCGTACTCGAAGTCGTATGCTAAATCATTGCCGTAGTTGCAGTAGTCGAAATCCGTTAATCGTTATCGAAATTGTAGCCGTAGTGAACTAGAACTAACATTTATCAGCAAACCAGCATTTAATTAGTACAAGGACCCAAAAGGGCGTGTGCGAACAGGACACGAGGTCCCAGGCAAGGCACCCCATACTACTATTGCAACTGTTATTGTCACTATTGTGCTAGGTACCTACTTGTACATACTACCGAAGTCTCCTTTATACTTTCCAATCCACTCTTCTTGGATCATCCACATTTTGCACCTATGGAATATAAACATATTAACTAAATTGAACGGCAGCTAGAGTGGCATCGCTTTTGTTGCTGCTTAAGATTCTACAGTTATCCTACATTAATTCAGCTTTCATGAATTCACACATTCAATCAGGCAGTAAATCGAACATCAATCAGTCAATCTATTAATCGATCTAAAAATTGGCCGTTCAAATAAACAATTAATAATTTAGTCTACTGCTTTGTGACTCAAGGGAAACGATGGGGAACTCTCTCAGTTTAAATTTTTTTTCCTGTCGAGTCAGTTCCGATCATAACTACATAGTTTTAAATCAAATGTTGAAGTTTTAGAAGGTTTATTAACTTTGTCTAGAAAAGCAAACCCATACACTGTTACTCATTATTCATCTGAGGTAGGGCTGCAGTGTTGCTTTTCAAGTAATCAGTTGACAAGTAACCAGATGTTTTGAATATCCCACAAAACGTTTGTTCTGTTTGTCCGAAAGCCGGGTTCAAAATTCAATGTTTTAACTGATTTAAAAGATGGCAAAAGAAATTTAGTTCTTACATCATGCATAGTTAAAACAAACGGACTGGTTACAAAACCATTGTTGTATGCCTTTGTTCGGCTTCCTTTTGTTTTCTTGTCTTGATCCTACACACAACGCGCACAAAACAAAAAAGGTTTCAAGAATTAACCTGCCAAAACATTCTCACTAACACCTTAAACAAACCGTCTTTGTACGTTCTTTGTTTTTCTTTTGAGGTTTGCAGGCTTCCTTTAGAACCAGTCCGTATAAACTATGATCAATGAAAGAATAAGATTGTCAAAATCTAAAAATAACGGCTTGAAGGCTTTCGCTAGAAAAGCCGAAACGTTAACGTTTTTAAACGTTTATAACGCGCGGGGATCCATAACGTTTTTTTAGATTTGGACAATCTTATATATATGTCATGTCTTAAATACGCGAAAGCTTGAAAGCTAGTGTTTTGATCAGTATCAATAAATATGCACATGATGTGTACTAACATTTGTCTTTGTGGATAAAGATGATCGCGTTCCGTCTTCGTCATCGCGTCTAATAAGAAATCTTTCAATGGTTTTGTATGCTGCATCCACTCGATGAGCCCAATCCTGTTAACCATTAACAGTAATAACTATCATAACTGACTTTTACTCAACAAAACGAGCACTGTGATTGGTTGATTCTTGGTCACGTGCCCCTGATCAAAATCAAATGTATCCCGAGCGGGATACAATTGCGCAGTTGTTGCCCGCCCGCCATCTTTGTTTGGTTTTATTTTACGATTAAGGGAAAGTCTAAATTTATAACAAAGAACTTAATGTATAGTCCCTAGATAAACAAGTTAGTTTTGATTTCCCCTTGTACTCACTAGATATTTATAGGGGGTAACAATTCGTTAGATAGCTGCATTTCATTGATATTAATACGCTGACTAGCTTGAGCTTTGACAAATTTGCAAGAAACACATGTTGTCATGTTTTTGACCAATCGTTACCTTGTGGTCAGCGGGATCACCTGATAAGTTCTCAACCTCAGGTTCCTCTGACTGCAGGCGGGATCCTCAGCCATGATGTCATTCATTAGATCAAAGAGCTGTTGAACAAAACCAACTCTAAAACACCGAGGCATTCAATGTTTCGATTTCATCACACTTTAATAATAATATAACAGTTAATAGAAACAATAGTTTCAAAAATACCCCTTATATATGCGAGTTCAAGAAGTTAATAAAAAAAATATTTTTCACGCAAGATGATATAATCTTTGGTCAACTCAACAAATTAATGCTTTATTAAATTCTAAGGACAAAATTAAACATGAAGCAACGTCGTATATCTGGGCACCTGCAAAAACTGCAAAATTAATTATTTTGGAGAAACATGCAAAACTTTTGAAGCAAGGAAAGCAGATGGAAAATCCAAACTACATCTCCGAGTACGTCTCTCCAGCACGTCACGTCGCCAAAAAAAGAAATCAAGAGTTTGTATAGAAAACAATGGATTCCGCGCCGCATTGCAAAACAGGAAAGCTTTAAGGATTACATTACAAATATTAAAAAGCCTATGTAAAACAAACGTAGGTTCCCCAAAGAATTTACTTAACAATGTCTCTTTGTCTGTCGATCCAGACGTAAGCCGAATCCAATTACTCGTCTGTTTAAAACTGAAGATGGTCAAACGAGTTAATATATACCGACTGGTTAGGAAACCATTGTTATATGTCTTTGTTCGCGTTTTAGTTTTGTCTGGTCTTGACCCTGCACAAAAGTGCAGAAAACACAAAAGCTTAAAGAAATGAAAATCAACAAATAGCCAGTCAAAATATTCCCATTAACACCTGAAACAAAGAATGTGCAGGGTCATGGTTCGTTCAACATAAAACACAGCATCTTTGTTCACTCTTTGTATTTCCCTTTTGAGGTTTGCCGAATATAACTATGAATAAACCAAAAACATATGTTTTTAAAACTTTAACTTTAAATTTTTGCCTTTCATTTTTAATACCCCAAATATATTCATCTATAAACACTAAAATAAAAAATTCGAAATTCAAAAAAAAAATTAAAACTAAAAAATTAAAAATTAACCAAAAAATTTAAACTAAAGGTTTGGTTTTTCAGCGTTCAATTTGCTACCATTTTTCTAATTTATCACTATTACCTGTTCAATCCTTTGATCTTGCCTTAGGTCCTCGCCTCCTTTGACCAAAAACATATGTTCCTTCTCATCATCTCCTCTGATCGTTATCCGCTTTGGTTTGCGGATGGAAGACATGACCAGAACCTAGAAGCAGATTCAATTGAGCAAATTTCAAATTTCGCCTTTTTCTCTAAATCACCATGAGAAACAGGGACGCTAATACTTAGTCTTCGCTTGGCGCTCTTTCAAAGCACAGTATACAAGTGTATAACAATTAAATCTCATCTACTCTCTCAGGTACGATGAATAGGTACCGTAATTTCCGGATGATTACCCGCACCATACTCATATAATACAGAACTATAACATACGTTCATCGTCTGCTGGTAATTACCATATCAATTAATCTAGAGTTAAATCAATAGAAAAATTCCTTTGCGCGAATTGGAGCGAAAATCTGGAATAGTACTCCGGAAAATTTAAAGAATCTCCCGAAACATAGTTACAAAACTGTTATTGTAAACACTCAAAGATCTTTTGACGTAAAGAAACTAACTAAAATATTGCGAAAATTGAAGTAGTAGAAGCCTGTTTATCTATTAATGTATAGTTGTCCATTTAAGTGCTAGCGACATGGTACTCAAAAAGCCCCAAACTTTGAGGCTGACTGAGGATGGGGTTGTGTTTTATCGGAAAAAAAATTTATTTCAACTTATTGTTCCATTTTTAAAATAAACGCAGCTAAAGTCGAAGATTTTTCTTGACATTTTGTTACTGTTTTTTTGTCTATAAATTCACTGTGTTATTACGAACGTCCTCACACTATCTGCATAGACTTGCTTGGCTATTTGTTGTAAGTGTGTTTCTATAATGCCGTAAAGAAATAATTGAGCTGAGACTGAAATATCCTTGAAACAAAAATTCTAACAAAGATAAGACGCACTGCGTCCTTGATGGGAGAAATACGTCAAAACTCACTCTTTCATCAAATCCTGCAATCTTCACGTGATACTCTGGAAGTGGTTTACTCTTTCCCGTGTACTGACCTGTCACACACAAACAAGATAAACTCCACCCTCAATTCCAGGAGAACTTGAGATCGAGGCCTCATACTAAAACATTTTTTCGTTCTTTTACTGAAAGTCAAGATTCTAGAAATCCAGAAGATTTTTCAGTCAATTTTCCGGAGCATTCCATGCAGGAAGCAGACTTTATAAAATGTGCTAAAATTTTGCTACAACATTTTACTCATTTCTAAAAAGGAAAAGAAAAAGAAAATGAAAGAAAGAAAGAACAAACAACAACAACAACATCTCACAACCTCTTTTTATCTGAATCCTTTTGTAAAACTATTTTAACTTCTTTCGTATACGCCAAAAAACCTACCAGGAATTTCCAAGCTATGAGTATAATCATTCGCTTGAAAGTTACTGAGCCAGGGTGAATACTCCTTGATGTTTCCCGGTGGATTCCAGGAGCCTCCTGCTCTCCTCTTCTCCATCATTTTGTCATAAATTGGTTTGAAAACTCGCTTGAAAAAGTCCTGGAAAGAAAGGGAAGTCACGTGTCTTATTAGCCATGCTAGCGTTTTACAAGTCGGCGGCGCAGTGGCGTCCGACTCGTAATCCTAGGGTCGCGAGTTCGAGCCCCGTCAGGTCACTGTGTCGTATCCTTGAACAAGACACTTTACCTGACTTGTTAAAGTCGCCATTCCCGACAACAGCTGATTGAAATTATTGTTACAATCTATAACTACTTCAAGCTTTACTATACTGAGCAGAACTAATCAAGTTCATGAATTTCTTGCTCTGGGGAAGTTCCGTGACTGTTTTACCTTTTTCAGCTCTCAAAATCCCATACACCGGAAAACCCCAACACTGTTATCATAAAATATCGCTTTAAACGATTTTTGACTTAAACAAGAATACCTTTTGAGTATGACTATAGGGCTTCGAATTTCGTTTTGAAAGATTTCAAGTTTTTATTGCAAAAACATCGATGCAAATTACAGAACATAATAAATGACAATAAAATCTTACAGGATAAGACAAACTTTTCAGCTTGCTGCCGTCAGGCCCAAATGCTTTCTCCACATCTTTTCTGAAGGCCTAAAGATGACCACAAGAAAAAGTTAAAGGGAGTTGTCAGACTTGACCATACGAGAAGAACCTAAGCAACACTACTATTTAAAACAGCTGACTATAAAAACAGGCTTAAGAGTCATTTTCAAAAGTTACCAGACACAGTCCACTAAGCGTTAAAAATAAAACTTTCTAGTACAAAAAGAAAACATGACTGAGAGACAACTTGCACATCAGTATCTCGACTAGGATTGTGATTAAATGTAGATTTTTAAGAAATGGCTTTGGATCGGACACACTCTAACAACCAATATTACCAGAAGGGAAAGGGAAAAGGGGGCGGTAAAAGAAATCTTGGAAAAGAACAAATATAGAAGAACATAGGCACGGGGTAGGAACAACTAAAGGGAACTGGCAAGAACAGAGTCCGTTGGAAGAAACTGGTGAAGACCCTATGCTCCGGCAGGAGTGAAGAGGATTAACGTAATCAGTGTAACTTGAGAATGCAGAAAACTGAAAATTTATGAAGCAATATTTGAAACAAATGCGGAAAATGCTTTTTCTTACTGACAAATAAAATAAAAACAAAATTGATTACCTCTGCAAACACTCGTCTGAACTTTCCGAGTTCCACCCCTTGGTTCTGTGAGGAACTATCAAGTGACTTAGCCTGTCTAGCGCCAAACAGGTCTTTGTAAAGCCGTCCTACAGACTCCTTAACTCCTGTGGTGCTTTCTTTTTGTTTGAGAAGTGGTTTGAGTTCGTGTTCTGCCCAATCCTACAACAAAAATATCAAATCAGGGCTAAATTTCTGTACACACCCATACTTCATTATACATACGAAGACATTGATGTTGAGACCAGAATATGACGAGGTAAACCTTGCAACTAAAAAATCTCGAAATCACTGTTAGGGTTAGTTAGTAATGGTTAGGGTTGGGGGAAAAGACTATATTTCTTTAATTCCCGAAATTAAAATGTTAAAGGTGAGGCAAAACTTACCTTGAAAGCCATCTCGGGATGATGGAGATGTTCAAGAGCAGCAATAAAATCATCAAGCAATGGAATATTTAAAAGACCTTTGATCCTAAAAGTTGAAAAAGACCAAGCTATCAGTAGGAACGGACAAGAAGCGATTCGAGTAAAACTTTTTTATTCCCTAAACAAAGAGAACCAGGAAAAAATAGCCAGTTGCAATCTACAGGAAAGCCTAAAAACAAACATGCAATCACTAAGGTTAAAATATCTGTTTTATTTAAATGAAAAAAGATTTGGACTGTAAACGCAATCACATCAATGGAGATGGACATCAATTTTCATGGAGTATTACCGCTTCAACAAAGCACAATACAAATAGTCTACTGCTTCACTAAACTTAAGAAGAACGCAAAATTATCAGGAGGTTTTCGTCGAAAAATAGAAATTGGTTTGCACTCCCACTAAAATATTGGAGAGCCCTACTAAATGAAATGCGTTATACCCAAGGGATCTATTTTCATTTTTGATGTAAGGGGTCGGGGAAAGGTCCAAAAAGATCCCAACTTCAGAGTTTCCGATCCGAAAAAATACCTACTTTGTTTTAGCATACCAAGTAAATTGTGCTTAAGTTATTGTTTGATTTGCGGTGAATACTACTACAATACTCCAAAAAGGATCCCCGTGTTTTCTTCGCGAGCCAAAAAATCCTGGCGTCTTCCATAGTCCGCAAAAAATGCCTTACGCCAAAAATTTCAGACACAAAAATTTCCTTCGGAAAAGAAATCAGAAAAAAAATCCATCATTAAAATATGTTAGTGGAGCCACTTGGGCGTCATACCTATCGACTGCTTCTTTGTTTGCTTTGCCAAGATCGTCCTTCGTGAATACAAACTGCTCACTGCTGATCTTCATGGGATAGCACAACGCCTTGTGGTAAAACCATTTATTGAAAACAGATGAATTAGCACTACGGGATACCATTACTATCGTTTCTTGAGAGTAAGTCTCAAGGAATGAAACTTTTAGGGTGGTACCATGAAGTCTCACTATACTGTCTATACAAGCTTCTGCAGACTAACTTTTTTTTAAATTAGATTTAAAAAGTATGTCTTAGGGTGGTTCCATCAGACACCTATGAAAAACGACGTTCTGTCATTGGGAGACCTGAGATTACATCATACTAAAACACAAAAAAAATATGTATATAAAATAACATTCAGATTTTCAGTATACTATATACAATACATATCGCTAAAATATACTAAACAGAAAAAAGTATCTATAGTGAAAAAAACTAATTCAAACAACAGCCATAATAACAAGAGGATCTCTTTGAGATTTATGTTCTTATACGGAACAAGTGAAGCAAGTTGCTTTGACGAACGTGAAATTAGTTATTTAAATTGAAAGAGGAAAAAATAAAAATGAAATAACGCATATGATCATTGCCATAAAATGCTGCAATCAAAGTAATTCGATAAAGGAGATGAAAAACAGGTTAGATATACACTAGCCACTGAGCTACAGAGCCCCGCATGAATACCTGAGGATAGTTTTCTGCTAAATCCTGCAGTATTTGGTGAACAGCCTCTCCTTCGCTCTTGTCCAGCAGTGCAATCATCTGACTGATCCAGCCGATGTACATCCAACATGGCACGTCGCCAGCCTAAAACAAGTGGAGGAAGAGTGTATTGAGTTAAAAAATATCTATGCGTTCAAAGAAAAGTCACTCGAGAACGTTTTGTATTTTTAAAACATCTATTAAAAAACTTTGTAGCACGCTTGCCCCAGCAATTTTGTCAAGCCATGAAAAAACGATTGGGTTTAGTTGTCTTTTTTCGCGGAATTTACCACAGTTAAGAAAAAAATAGCCAAAATTAATCTACTTCAAAACTATGAGGAATTGCCAAGTCTTTAGAACGTTTTTCCTTGGTTCCGTACTTAACTTTTTTAAAAAAGTACAACTCTACGTCCACGGTCAAGTTTCCCGACTACGTCTGAAGAAGAGTTAGAAAAATTTATTTGTGAAAAACCTTCAAAGACGGAGGACAAAAGCAAACAACAAAATTGCCTTTCTTTCAGCAGTTGAAAATATCAATAATTATAATAAGGATTAATTTTGCAATAACTGTAACAATATTAAGGCCATAGATCTACAGTTGTAAATGCTTTACAAGTATGCAAACGAACACGAGAACTACCAGAGTGTAGATCGATATAGACATCTTCGCGCGACACATAAAATAGTTTTTCATCAACTAAAACAGCACAATAATAATAATAATAATAATAACAACAACAATAATAATGAGCTTTATTGTAGCACTCCATTAGTAAAAATGGCTCTTCATCTAAAATATATAAAAGAAGACTATCTAATATAATTTCGAGTTTAAAAATCAGAACAAAAGTAGCGTTTACAACAAGCATTCATTTGGAATTATTTTCAAAAATAATTGTTTATGTTAAGTCGAAATCTATAAACTACAAAGTTTGTGTTTGTCGCGTCGTGTTCAAAAACAAGTGTGAACCGTACTTACCGAACTTGTCTAAAAAACAAATTACCAAAATAATGCCAGCTTCTACACAAAATGTTTTCATTGTTCATCTTTAAAACCAATTTTTTAATCAAGTGCCACCAATACTAACTACAACCTTTAATGTTCTCCGAGAAAATTAAAATGTAGCTATAGAAATACAATACTTGTGATCTCGTTTCTCGCCATTCTCCTGTTGTGGAGTTTCAATCACGTAAATCAGTCACTATATACAAACTCACTGTGAGCTTGGACGACCGACGAGCAAACGTTTTCAGGAGTAAAAGACACTTTGCAGTCAATGTCTTCACTCGTGGTTAACACACCTTCAAACTCAAGATATTGTGTAGAACACGACAAGCGACTTATTCGTACAGTCGATAGAAATGATTTCGGAACTGGTTCTTATCAGTTCGTCTAACGTTGAATTATCGAACTTGTTTATATCTGAGTGAGTGATACATTTGCGTATGCAGCTTGGCGTACCCACGACTAAAAATGATCTTTGAAATGGAATATGACGCAAACTTTGAAAATTCGTACGCATTTTCAAGGAATAAAAGTAAAGTTTGTTTCTAATGATGATTAAAAACCACATTTGTTAAAAACAAAATTCTATAAACTCAGTTTTTTAATCCAGAAAAACTATATAGTTTTTCATAATCACAGATTGCTCCAAAGCTTGGGCGATAAAAAGGGAGCTTTTCGTTTTAGTCGTGGCTCGCCGTCACTGTCGTCGTCGTTGCTGTGATTAGGGACCTTAAGAAACGAGGAGGGAGGACGATGACGGCAGAAAACAAAGGTGAGTATAAAGGTTCACGTTGGAATGCACCGTGCTGGTCACCTGCACGCTGTCGACTTTGCAATAACAATGTGAAAAGCTTCGTTTTGAAGCTCTTATGACTAAGAGAACGACCTACAGAACACTTCGTCAATTTTCATTCACCTTTATTAAAATCATTTTCAACTTCTTTTCATAAACTGCAACTCGGACAAAAGAGAAAGCAAATTAGAAGTGATTGAAAAGGACAAGCAAGAAGTGTATCGACGTTCCCGTCTTCGTTACCTAAAGTCCCTTATGTTACAATTACAACTGCCATTGTTAGTAATAGTTAACAGTAACAATGGAGAGTTTACGCAACAAGGACGACGGCAGAAAACAATAGTGAATACAATAGCTGCACGTTGGAATGCATCGTGCTGATCACCTACACGCTGTCGTTTTCAAAATTAGGACGTGAAAAGCTTATATCTGAAGTTGTTACGACTATTGGAACGATAAACAGAAAAACTTCTCAATCTTCTTTTATCTTTATGCAGAGAGCTTTAATCTTTTTATGTTCACAAACTGTCGCTAGGACAAAAAAGAGGGCAAACGAACCAGACACGGTCGAAAAGAAAAACCAAGAACTATGTTTTTTTGTGGAAGCTGTAGTCGTTGGTGATAGCAGTAGCAGCTGCATCAACAGTATTGTGGGAGTGGTTGTATTGATACAATATTTGATCATCTTTCTACATACCTTCCTTTTAAAAGCTTCTAAGGTGTCAGGATAAACTTCTACCAGTTGCAGCAAACGTGGAAATCTTTGTCTGGCCTCAGTCGAGTTGTAGCTCATTGCTTTTAGCAAATATCGCACAACAATACCAGGGAATAACTAAAGCAGAAGAATAAATCAGTAACAACCAAAAAACTCATAAAACTATTGAATAAGGCTAAATGCAAAAACTGGGCGGCTTTATTGGGGTTCCAAACGTAATAAGAAGGATTTCAATTTAATTTTTTAAACTAAACTTGCTTTTTTCCTAGGGATAACCCAAATAAAAACTAAAAATTACCGCAGATCCAACTGCTAGAGTAACATTAAAAGACGAGTCAATATCGGTTTCTACTCTCCTTTGGAACAGGGTTCGAGTCAAAGTTGGGGTTCAGCTTTGTGTTCAAAAGAAGGGGTGGCTGGGTCACTTCCAAGAAACCAAGCTGGATTAAAGACTTACCTTTGTATCAATCTCAGAAGCATCACTTTCGTCTAAAAAAGAAAAAGAACTCGCTCGTTTAACATTGTAAACAACATCATACACTGGAAAAAATTATGCTGTTAGTTTAAGAAATAACAGTCGGCGCGCATCGTTTCGTTAAGGGGGTGTTGAGTAGTGATATTGATTGTGAAGACCTTGCAAGAATGCAGTATTTTTAAAAATTATTTCTTAAAGTGAATATAAAGTGAAAAGGTTTATTACTTCAGTGGACAGACCAAAAATTTTGTCCAAATCTTATAAGGTTCTTGAGATATTTTTATAAAACATTTACTAATGACATCACAAGTGTGACAGGCAAATTTTCAAGTTTTTGAAATCTGCCGCCAATCCATAACCTTTGAACGTTTTTTAGGCCAAACTTGGGCTCCTGTTGTATCTCGAGGTAGATAGAGCATCAGAGCAAGTTTTGCTAAAATCAATTCATAGGTTACGGATCGGCAGCTGATTTCAACAAAATGCAAAGCTTTCGGAACCATACATGACGTTATTAGTTGAGAATTGTAAGAGTAAAGTTAAAGGTAAATGTTCCAAGAACCACAAAGATTTTGCCAAAATATTTTCACCGCTATTCCTTATTTAACAAAGTCTGTCCACTGAAGTAAAAAAAGAATTTACTTCATACACACTTTAAGTGTTATGCCCCCTACTGATCTGAAACTTACACTTGTTAACTTTACTTTCAGTTAGGGGCTTGTTAAATCAAAGAGCAATTATCTTTTTTTAGCATTATTGCTACTATTGCCATTATTACTGTCACTATTATTGTTTACCTTGTTACCCTTACCGTTATTATACCACAATAACAAAAATAATCTTGGCCTAAAAATATAAGTACAATATGGCTAAGAAACAAGTTTTGCAAGTTTGTTCACGACGAATCCCGAAAGAACGTTGAGTGTCCATAAACGATACGAACTAAGGGCCCATTCGTTTGGGTCTATTCCTAGAAATTACATTTTGAGATTTTTTCCAGATTATCAGGGCGATGAAGTAACTATTTCAATTTTCAAATTCAAAAGAGTTTTATCTCTGACAAATATTTCATTCGCAGCTTCGCAGGAAAACAGACCTGCGAAACAGAGAATGGTTTTAGTCCATGTGTTCCTATTGCGGAATAGGCCCAAACGAGCGCATCCTAAATCTTGCTTCTGAAAAATATGTATTCCTCTGCAAACTTACTATCTTCCTTTTTCCGTAAAGCATCATCGCAGAAGTTCACCATGGCCATCATTGCTTTCACCATACCTTCCCTTAAATCAAAGACAAAGAAAAACTTTACAAATTAGAATAAAAGAAAACTAGGAGTATCTAAGTTACTTAAATTTGCTTAAGCATTGTAAATTTGTACCAAGTCAACAAACAACACTTTACTTACATTTCACCCAAATTAAATACACATCTATCCTCGCACTATGTACCAAAATTTTTCTGGTTATTAAAGGATTGATCTTTTTTGAGAAAGGCTGTAACATTTTCAATATACTTTTGATTCATCTAGTAAAACTTCTGTGCGGTTAAGAAATACCCCAAAATTTATTGAAAAACATTGGACTATGAGATAGAGTTCAATTATTTACAAACTCTTGTACAACTTAAAAAATGAGAGTTGCCTGGCAAAGAGATCTACCAAAAAAGACTGAAGTCGAATCCCGATAACTCGAACCATCAAGGGTAACAGAAAAACCTTTGAGTTACTGGGAGTTGGAGTAATCGAGGGTAGTTTATTGTAAATATTTACGATGGGAAATTAACTTTGAGATTTAAAAAATCAAAAACCAAACCTGTTCTCGGTAGACATTTGCACATCCTCTGTGACTCTTTTCATCGCCTTGATGGCGCACTGGAGTGACGTGAATGATTTTGTCATCAACTGAGTGACGAACTAATTGGTAAAATAAAGAATTGAATCAGCCGATAGCCTTTCAAGAGAAGCTAGTGACGTAATACGCATACCAATAACATTTATTCTCGAAGATGCTACAGGGTTCGTTCTGAGAACGTGAAATGAAATTCCATGACTTTTCCATGACCACGGCCATTTTCCATGACTGAGAAATATCGAGAAAGCGTACCCTAGTTCGATTGGCTGAGCCATTCTAGGGAAGCGGTACCAACAAATGTTCATGTCTACCATTTAGTTACAATTTTCGATAGTATCAGTTTCTCAAGAAGATATCTGTTTAGTATCTTAATTGCAAAATCAGCCGAGAAAAGACTGTGTAAGAAACTGTTAACTTTACCAAAGGTACAAATAAAGGATTGTTGTTGTTGAGAAATCAAACAATCCACTTCAATGAAACAAGCTACTCGATTTTGTTACATGACAATTACGCCTTTTGAACACGGAATGACAGCGTCATGTTCTTGAATTCAAAGAAAAACACTTAAGAGGCTGTCCGCGTAAGAATCGACCACTCGATTTGGGCCGAAATTTAGATTCGGCTGAAAACTTCTGGATGAAACAAGGTCTAAATGGGATAAAAGAAAACAGGTGTCTTTCGTTTCGATTCCGAATAATTTTTAAGATACGGAGAGTTTTACCCAACGCACTCGAAACCCTACAAATCCGCT
>JAOBAT010016346.1:19822-32139 GCA_026413305.1 Hydrozoanthus tunicans | reverse complement strand
CCCCGGCCCCCCCCCCCCTTTCAGATGGACAAAAATTTAATATCAGTGCCAAACTATTTTTTTTAAAAAAAAGACTAGCTCTCGATGTAAGAAAGGTTCTAAAAATAGCTTTAGACAACTTTTGAGGTGATGAAACCGGCGTCAGTTGTGGCTCAAATCATGGCAAAAAAGCCGCTGGGATGTACAAACTACAGTATGTCAGCGGACTTAAGTTACACGTGAACAAACAGCTGCAAAAATTGGCAGATAATCTGTAACCACTAGACGAGTTTCAACAATTAATTTGTTTCAGTTAGTCGCTTTTTATTCACTTGACTGACTCGTAGTATGAGTGATTGTATTATAGGTGGGTAAAAAATAGAGTACACCTAGCCCTCATGAAAAGCCAGATTCTGCTTTTACAGATTTTAGGAATTATTCATAGAATAAAGTTCTAAGAATCAAAATAACACAGTCGTGGCAAAGTTAAATCACAGTATTAGACACATTCGTAATACCAATAATCTTGGATACAATTTTTTTCTTGTAAAAGTGCATGCCCAAACCCCCTCCCTTTTGACAACATGCTTAACCTAGGAATTCAATTTATTTGTTTTTTTTATGATTAAGGCTTTTTTATTTGTCATTTGAAAGGGTTTTATGATCAAGAAACTGGTCTCAAAATGCTGGAAATGGGCACTTTGGAGACTAGAAATTTCAAAATTTTCTCGGAGACCATGCCCCCAGACCCCCCTATATAGAACACTCGCACCTTCAGCGCTCTTGGTGCCCCCCCCCCTTTCAAAAATCCTGGATCTAGATCTGCCCCTGGGCAGTTATAACTAAAAGTAAAAGGGGAAGTAGGCAGGGAGGGTGACTTAGAGGAGGAGGAGGGAGGGGGGGGGAGGGAGGTGCTGGTTGAGAGAAAAAAGGGCCAGGATCCCCTCTTTCAAGATGACAGGCAACTCTAAGTAACAACTCCTCATGTCCCAAAGAAATTAGTATTACTAAACAATATTTTTTTTGTTTTCAAAAAGTTTGATATTGAACAGATGTTTTGCTTGCATTGTTTCATTACAACAAAATCTTGTATGTTAATTATTAATGTTTATTAATGTTTTCCATTGACATAGATTGTGGCTTAATGAACATCTTCCTTTTGTCTTCAGTGCTTAGTAGTTAAATAGTCTGGCACTACCAGCCTCAAATGATAAAAAACTTGTGTTATGATATTTTTTGCACTTTCATTTGTTTTCAGTGAATTTATTTTTGTAGACTTAGAGCGCTGGAATAATGTTAGAGGTAAGTTACTTTTTGAAAATTTTTTCTGTTCTGACAAGAGTAGTAATCCATCCATTTAGTATAACATCAAAACATTATTAAGAAAAGTAAGCAATTTTCATTTTCTCTATGCATGTGCAGATGTAACAGTTGTAACTTGTTAATTATAACTGGCCAAATGGCCTGAAAAGTTCTTTCCTCCTAGCCTGCTGATTAGTAAGATTTGAGATATTGTGGCACGATAAGGTTGGGGTCAGCAACTTAACTATACAGAAGAGGAAGAACAGGAAAGAAACCAAATGAATTTAGTACAAGTTCAGATCCTCTGAAGTCCTTAACAATAGTATTGGTCATAATATTCATTTTTGACTAAATTTCCTTTCTATATGGGCCTTATTTAGGACTGTAGTACTGTTATTAATTTCTGGGTTTTGGAAGCCAAGCATTTCACTGCAGGTTTTCAGACTATCAATATTCTTCTTCTGGGACAAGATGCTCAGTGTTAACATTCATCGATTCTCATTTTTGACAAGAAGTGGCATCCACCTCCAAGAAAAATAGTTATATCAAACTTTTTTTTAAATTTATGTTATGGTTTATTTTACAAACTTGTATTTGAGTACTTTCCACCCCATACTGCTACTCCATTCTATATGAATGCCTATTACTAATTTTGAAAGATTTTTCCACCCTGTACCACTATTCTGCTCTATACTATTATCAGGGTAGCCATTTGATGTTGCAGTGAATGTTATCGTTAATTTGATAAAGAGATTAATTGCTACTCCATTCTATACGAATGCCTATTACTAATTTTGAAAGATTTTTCCACCCTGTACCACTATTCTGCTCTGTACTATTATCAGGGTAGCCATTTGATGTTGCAGTGAATGTTATCGTTAATTTGATAAAGAGAATATTAAATTGTTATCAACAGGTCCTTTCATGATGCTTGTCATGAAGCAGATCTCACTAGGGTTTGACGTTGACTCTGGACTAGTGCCCAGTCTTCCTAATGTTTTGGAGTATCTGGGATGCGTGTTCTGTCCAGCATCAGTGATATTTGGCCCCTTCACAACCTACCAGGAGTATAATCAGATTGTTCAGGGAAACAAAATGGTATGTTGAGGTGCCCTATATACAAGCCTTTCACTAAGAGGCGTGCGATTGTTCATGTGCACCTTGGCACATATGCATGCCTAAAGAGCGCTAGACATGCTCTTAATCGCACACCTTGATCTTAAACTTCCCTGCAGGTATTGTGTTAATTTTCCAGTAATTATTTGTTGCTGTGGGTAGTACAAAGGTGTGGGTAATGTAATGAAATCTCTGGGTGGAAAAATTTAATTTTTTGTTAAATCAGTAATTACCATACTGAGACAGTAATTACAGTACAGAATTGCCAAGGGTCAAGAAAAATACTCTTCTTTAAATTTGTTTATTGTGTCATTTATTTAAATGAGAAACATCAGCTTTCTGTTTTTGCATAACATTTTGTTCGCTGTAGACTTCAAATACTGCTTGATAAAGCCTATTGCATGCCATCACACGCCTAGGAAAGTTTAGGCGTGCAATTGTTAACACACCTGCTATTTTCTTCAGTGAAAGGCCTGTATAAACAATGTGAAAATCACTCAAGTGTATATGACATAGATAGCATTCGCTGCTGCTGTACTATAAGTGTCCAACCCCCTTTTCAGACATAAGTTCTTGTGCACACAGGGATGTTAATGTTTGAATTAAAATGATTGTTGCAAAAATCATGGGCCAAAGCCTGATTTCTTCCACCAACTTGTAAGAAATTCCTTTATGAATAAAGTTAAGCTCTACCAATAATTAAAAACAAGTTCACAAGTGATAAGATGGGCTGCCATTTTCTCTCTCAGCCTGAGAAGCCTGGTCTAGAAGCAGTTGAACTACTTCAGTACAGAAGACTGTGGACTCATTAATTTTCAGTAAATGTTGTGAGCAAGCAATGATTAATGTTCTTTTAAGCCTTTTTGTTGAGAGTCTTACTCACAAAATTGCAAACTTCTGGGAGAAACACTTCTGCTAGCCAGACAAGTGGTGGTGACAACAAACCTTTGCATCATTATCAATTGATACTCTACTGTCATGAGAGATCATGACTCAAACAACATTGATGAGCAAAATATTTATGATGTGATAAAAATTGAAATGCATTAGCACAATGGTGTTAAGTTCCAAACTACTTCATATGCATAAAATGGCATATTATACAATTTCCTGGATATAATCAAGTAAAATTTTCACGAGTTTTTAACCTCCCCAACTTTTTTCTTTACCAACAGTAACCTAATTTTGTTTCTACTGTATGTTTATTAATATTAAATTGTTTACTAATTATTAATTAGTAAATTAATTATTGTGTTTATTAATCATTCAATTTCAGTGCAAGGTCATTTGTTTATTAATCCATTTTTTCCATAGAATGGATGGTTGTGGATTGTTGGGGTTCTTCGGAGTTTTGTTTTGGCTTTCCTCTTTGTTGTACTGTCAGTCTGTGTTGCACCTCACTTGTTTGACGAAAACTCTTACAAGTAAGTATGGACAATATGTACTGACAAGATGTCTTGAAAAAATTTTATCTCATTTTTTAAAATTAGTTGAAATTATATACTATTACAGAATATTATTAAGTATAGGAGAATAAAGCCATATACTGTAGACCAGGTATGCCCCGTACAATAATTACCTTAGAAACAGCAACATCATCAGTGATCCCAGGAGTGAAAAAGCTGTGGACAGCTGTTTCAGGCTTATTGTGCATTATCAGAATGACACAGCTAATATTATTTTATAGTATTATAATAGTAGTTACTGTAGGCTATGGACAATCAATGATTTTATAGGAGGAACCAGATGGGAAGAGCAAGTGTGTATTTTAATTTATTTTATAGATTGCTATTGTTGCTTTTGTTTATTATGGTTTCTATTTTTAGTTTTTTATTATCATTTTTATTGTTTTAGTACAAAATGTCCGGGTGCCCAGTTTTTTGACATTTTAAACAATAATTGTTACTGTGATCGTCTTCAGAGATACCAAACTCTGAGATGCTGTAATGAACCAAACAGTTTGACTTCTCTGAATATGATCACACTAATTGAGACAATCTTGCAATTTTGTCCCATTAATTACCTCTATGGTTAATTGGGTAACATGTCTGATGGCTCCCCTGAGTTTCTCAGGAGCCGTCGGACATGTTACCCAATTTTCCATAGAGTAATTTGACAATGCCAAAGAGTAAACCACAATTCTGAAAGAGTACTGGCAAGTGTAGAGGGACTGGGATTGAGATTGCCCAGCTTGTCATGGGTTTGTTTGGCCTGTCTCAGCTGCTGTAGTTCCCTCTGTAGCTCAGTGAATAGAGCACCTACCATGTGATCCGGCTGTAGTGGGTTCCATTCCCATTTGGGTTTTTCTAGCTCAGTTTCTCTTACGCATAAATGTCTTTGGTTCATTTCAGGTTGACAGAGTTCGAAGTTATTACATTGATTGAAATATGCAATTTGTCCCATTATTATTATTGCTAATTTTATTACCACTGTCATTATATATCATTAATTTTATTACCTAAGAACATGCATATATAATAATTGTATTTAATGACCATTCTTGTTGCTACATGCTTCTCTTCAAGGTGGCTGGTAGCATATCAGTCAGCATTGTCGTTCAGGTGTAGTCACTATTTTGTCAGTTTCATCTCGGAGTGTACTTGTCTAACTTGTGGGATTGGCACAGAAATCTCAACTGATGGTGGGCAGAAGACAATTCTCTGGTATGGTTGCACCATAGATTCAAAAGTTAATTGCTATCAAGTGTTTATCTTTAAATTTTTTGATTCCCTTTATAATTTGTCGTTGTTTTTTTAATTTTTAAGTTTTTATTTCCATTTTAAACCATTGGTTACATATTGCATATGTTTTTAGTTTTCATTACATTTAGTATTTATAACGATATTTCAAATATGGAAATAAATTTACAGACTGGTTAACTATAACCCTGGGTTAAGCCAGAATTGAAGCAGTATTTTCTTCTCTAAGGAAAAGTTTATAGTTCTTACCAAATACTTTTTACAGTTCAAATCAGTCTATGTAAGGTTGGAATAAGAAGGTGGGTTAAAATTTTATCCCCAAGTTAGTGTTAATTGGCCTTTGAATAACAAAATCCAGAGGTAATACCTGTAATATTTGTAGTTTGAACTAGGTTAGAGACAGCAATAAACAAATGCCACACTGTTTATCATTAAAGACTCAAAAGCTTCTCTCCTTTGTGCTATTATATTTTATTCAACGGTTGCTACACATTAATTTTAATATGTGATATAATAAGATCTAAATTGGGCTTGGAATCTCTAGTTTTATTGACAATGTTATGTCTTTCACTCTTTTATTCAAACAGATGTTGTTAGTGTAACAACAGGCTTGTTTTCACTGAAATTGGAGTGTGTGAAGTTGCACATTTATGAATAAGGAAAAAATCATTTATTGTCAAAGCCGTATACTCAGGGCTCAAGGTTTAATTTCAGTTTTGGGTGCATGCAATATACCATGACTAAATTTTTAGGTGCACTACCAAAATTTTAGGTGCACAGTTAAAAATTTAAGAGTAGAGTGTAGGATTCTAAGAGCAAAAAAAAATCAAATAACTTTCAGCATTTATAAGTAGCTGCATGTTAATCTTTTATTTTGTTTTAATCCTGTATTTGTTCATTTCAGACTCTTACTAAACGAAGTAGTTTTGAACTGTGGTGCATTTTTTGTCTGTCATGATCACTTTGTGTTAAATCTGCATTTTTTCATATGTAATACAACTGTTTTGTCAGAACAGAGTTAATAAGGATGGTCAAGTTAGGAAGCTAAGGTGTAGCTCTAATTCAGTCGCATTGAACTTCAGCTTTTTAGGTACAAGAGTGCAATCCTTCATGGTTTTTCAAGCGCACATTCAAGAAATCAAGTCACATGTGCGATCAGTTGGTCATAAACTTTTGACCTATGACGGACTAAATGGTGTGGCATGGGTTGACATGTACACTGGATCAAAATTTTATAGTGTTTCTAGAAAAATGTTTGTTTGCTATAGATTCAGATAGAATCTTTGATCCAACAGAATTCGGAAAGTGTTGAAGAAAAGGGGTTGGAAGTGGAGAGGGTGCCAGTTTCCCTCCATCTCTGAGACAAATTGAAGTACCTCCAAAATTAAATATTGATTAACATTGTAGCATTTAAAACTTGCAAGGGGACATCAGCCTTTCAGAGGTCCGTCTAGCAGGAATGTGTTTCAGTATAACATTATTGTAAGTCCATGCATGACCTTCAACGACAATTTTTGGTTATTCCGACTAAATAAACTATTAATAATAGCTATCTTTAGGTTATGTTAGCTAGGTTGTAGCTGCCTCAATCTACTGCAGCAAGTATCATCATGTTTTACTATTTGAATTAAAGGTTTTAATGTTAATGTAGTTTGGTTATCTTTTGCAAAAATATGTTACAGGAAGCTAGATGTGGCCAGACCACAGCATGTAGAACTTCCACGCTCACTTGTTGAAGTTGTAATCCACTGGAATGTAGCAATCCATGCATTTCTAAAGAACTGTAAGTCAGTTAACAGACAGTGTTGATCTTCTGAAAATTTAACATTGTGTTTTACTGTTAGTGAATTAGTTTTTCTAGTGTTGTGTAGAAGGACATTGCATGCAATTACTTTGAGTAAAGCTACAACACTTAAAGGAAACTAACTCACAGGTCATAGTCTAAATATTTTCATCAATTAATATTATTACAATAACTAGCATTCTGTGAAACAAATTGTACATTGGTCAAGTAACAACGTGATTTAACTTAATTATTATTGGTATTTAACTTGCTGATAAATTTCCACAATTATTGTCTTTAAATTTACATTTATAATTTTGCAATTTTATAATTTGTTTATTTCTGCCTCAGATGTCTTCAAGAAAGCTCAAGCTCTTGGTAGATTTACTGCAATTTTCTTGACTTTCTTTGCTAGTTCACTTTTACATGTAAGTATAGTGTGCTTCATGTTCAGTTCACTTGAGATACATTCACAACTAGGCTGTTAAAGCAACCTAAACTTAGTTCACAGCTTTGGTGTAACTTCCAGTGTTTCCTTTTTCTCTCCATTCCACCTTTCCTGTCTGACCTCCACCATATCCCTCTTTTCTTCTCTACCCCATCCCCCGGTCCCTCCACCCCATCCCTCCAGTTTCCTCCACCCTGTCACTACTGTCTCTTCCTTCCCATCCCTCCTGTCTCCTCCACCCCATTCCTCCTTTCTTCTCTACCCCATCCCTCCTGTCTTCCCCATCCCATCCCTCCTTTCTTCTACATTCCCCTTTTCCTGTCTCTTTCACACCATCCCTCCATTCTCCTCAACCCCATCCCTCCATTCTCCTCAACTCCATCCATCCTGTTTCCACCCCATCCCTCCGTTCTCCATCACCCCATCCCTCCATTCTCCTCCACCCCATCTGTCCTGCTTCCAGCCCTTCCCACCTTTCTCCTTCATCCCATCCCTTCTGTCTCCTCCACCCCATCCCTCCTTTCTCCTTCAACCCACCCCCTATCCATTCTCCTCCACCTCATCCCTCCATTCTCCTCCACCCCATCCGTCTTGTCTCAGCCCAATCCCTCCTTTCTCCTTTACCCCATCCCTCCATTCTCCTCCACCCCATCTCTCCTTTCTTCTTCAGCCCATCCATCCATTCTCCTTACCCCATCCCTCCACTCTCCTCCATTCCATCCATACTGTATCCACCCCATCCCTCTTTCTCCTTCATCCCATCCCTTAATTCTCCTCCATCCAATCCATCCTGTCTCCATCCCATCCCTCTTTTCTCCTTCACCCCAACCCTCCTTTCTCCTTTTACCCAATTCCTTCTTTCTCCTTCACCTTATCCCTCCATTCTCCTCCACCCCATTCATCCTTCCTATTTTCAATTGGCCACAACTTATCTTTCAACCCAACATTGACTAACTTCATTTATTATTAAGGGTCTGAATTTCCAGCTGTCTGCTGTGCTTCTGTCTATTGGAACCTATGCTTATATTGAACATGGTGAGGCCTTGAAATGTTGTTGTGTTGTTGTTAACTTCCTAGAATTTAGGTATTTAAACTGTGTGTTTTTCAAGCTATACAACCAGTCTTGTGTGCACAATTATCACACTTATAGTTAGGTTTAACACGGAAAGTTCACCATATAATATTCACACTTGATTGTTCGATTGCTTCGATGTACTTATGATTGTATTGCATTCCAAACAGCTGTTTTGCTTTTTAATGAACTGTGGACAATGCTTTTGCTTTTACTATTGATTTTAATGTTCTGTGTTGCAAGTTTCATTGTGAACAAAACTAAGACATTTCATTTGTTTCAGTTCTCCGTCAAAAGCTAGGAAGCATATTCAGTGCATGTATCATGGCCAGAAGATGTCGGCCAGGCTGTACCCACACTTACAAGGAGGTATGGACCCCACCCACCCCCCTCCTAGAGGGGTGCACCCACAACATTAAAGGGGACCTGCACTCTAGAATTATTTTCTTATATGTTTAAAAACATTGATTAGGATTCCAAATGATTAATGATAATGTTCTGCAAAAATGATCAAATAAAGGACTAGTCAATCCCATGAAGGCAGCCATGTTGCATTGGCGTCTGACGTCACAACCTGAAAAGACCAAACAAGGCAACAGAGCTGTTTTTTTTAACAATTTGGCGCTGTGACGTCAGTCGTCAGTGCAACATGACAGCCTCGATGGGATTGACTAAAGCTTTCTTCACTCATTTTTGCAGAATATCAATAAATGAATCCAAAGGGAACAACCTTCTCTCAATAAGCAGGTTTTTCATGTTAATTTAGGGCTTTCCTCATAATGGTTTATAATTTTCTTTTGTTCCATTTATATCTATGACCAGCCGGAATTTCAAGCATTATTATGATAATTGTACCTACCTTAATAAGTTACCGCAGCTATTCTTTATAACAACGTTATATGTAAATCTATTCCCATTTACAACTGAAGATGTTCAGAGACATGAACGAAACATGTTTTATAAACTAAAAATGTTGTTCTTACTTAAAAAAAAGATTTGTTTTTTAAAGATCATTTTTGGAACCCATACTGATGTTTTTAAACATGTAAGAAAGGAATTTTTGGGTGCAGGTTTCCTTTAAATATATAAGTACATACACTAATTGGGGTTTAAAAACCAGCACTTATTAAAAGATACATATCTACATTTGTTACAGAATATCTACCAGCACCCTTATTGAGGATTTATAACTCCTAAATTATTGCTGCTGGTGTTGCAGTATGCATTCAAAGGAAGGTGAATTCTTTTTGCTTTTCAGACCAATTTCTGGGTAACAGCTGTCAATTTAGCATTTGGCTTTCTGTCTATGTTCCATCTCGCCTACCTTGGAATCATGTTTGGAGATACAGAGGCACAAGAAAAGGTATACTCCCACTTCGGTGCTCTTCACTCTCGTTGTTTTCTTTATATGTTCAACTCATAATCCTACTGTCACAAGTTTGAGCCCTGGTCCTCGAACAAGACACTCTATCCAACTTATTCCAGTCGACTCAGCTGTTTAAATGAGTACTGTATAAATGCTTCTGCTGGGACTAACCTGCGATGGGTTAGTGTCCCGTCCAGGGAAGTCAAAGACTCTCATCCCTTAACAGTTAACATTAACAGGCTTTCAAGTGATCCTACTTTTCCTACTATTTCCTACTTTTTTGACCCTTCTCCTAGTATTCCTACTTTTGTCTTGAAATTCCTACTATTTCCTACTTTTTATATGTCGCAATTTCAACAAATTGTGCAAGGTTGTATCATGTAGGAATAGGGAGTAAGCCTTGCAGGTGTTCAGGTTTAAAGCTTGGAACACATGTCGGAAGGAAGATTTCTTGACGAACAAACATTCATCTGGCATGTCCAGTCCAGATGGCTCACACTCATACCAGCAGTGACTCGCGTCACAGGCAGACTAGAAGCAGTTCATCAGTATTTCTTCAAAGATTTGTACCAAAGGCTGGATTCTTAGTCCTTCATCTAAGCCCTCGGTTGTCCTACTTTTCTCCTATCTTCCCCTCGAAATCCTTCTTTTGTCCTACTTTTAAAAGAATTTTGGTCCTACTTTTCTCCTACTTTTTTACCTGGGTGTGCCAGAAAGCCAGTGTTAGGGAAAATATGCGCCGGCCTAATGGACCATTCGGCTCCAGAAAGGATCCAGCTTTTGGCAACTGTGTGCATGCAACAGTTTTATTTACCACCCTTTCTCTTTGTTTTCTTTATTATGTTGTTAACGTCCCATCAATCCATTCATCTCCCTCACCTTTGCAGAAAAATTTATTTTATCCACCTGTTTTTACTTCATTATTTTTTAATCCAAATTAGTTAGCCCTCCCTTGAGTTTTAGCCTGCCAAGAGATGTTGACAGTCATTCAAAGCGACGACAATAATTATTTTTATAGTTACACTTATTATCAATGTTTCTTCAAAAGTATGAGTTGTTTTGTTTTAAAGTAAAAGATAATTTTGTTCAAATCTTTTTGAGAGATATATGAGAAAATGTTTTAACTGACCTGGCGAGAATGAGACCGAGCAATGTATTCCTTGTCTTTTTCCCCCTGCTGTTGCAAATGATGTTTTTACCTTGATTCGTTTGTGCGCCTCAATAGCTTTAACGCTTAATTAAGGAGTTGCTAGTTCCCTGAATTTACATCCGATGTTTTCTTTTTTGGTTTGTTTAGGGCTTTGGAATGGAGCACACATTGAACAAATGGTCACACCTGGGGTTCGCCAGCCATTGGGTAGCACTAGGATGTTTGCTGTTTTGTAAACTTCTCGGCTAGTGAGTAACGTATTGGCTTCTACCAGCATATTGCCGCTGTCTGTTCAGTAGAGTTACTCCTCAAAAGGAGAAAGGATACGTGTTACGATGCAGTGGCTTCAACCTGCGTGTTGCGACTGTCTGTCAGAAGAGTAACCCATCGAAAAGAGACATGTTATGTATGGTGCAGTGGTTTGTACCAGCATGTTGCGACTGTCTGTCAGAAGAGTAACCCATCGAAAAGAGACATGTTATGTATGGTGCAGTGGTTTGTACCAGCATGTTGCGACTGTCTGTCAGAAGAGTAACCCATCGAAAAGAGACATGTTATGTATGGTGCAGTGGCTTCTTCCAGCATGTTGCGACTGTCATAGTAGAATTACCCATCAAAAAGAGACATGTTATGTATGGTGCAGTGGCTTGTACCAGCATGTTGCGACTGTCATAGTAGAATTACCCATCAAAAAGAGACATGTTATGTATGATGACTGGCTTCTACCAGCATGTTGCAACTGTCTGTTCAGTAGAGTTACTTCTCAAAAGTAGAAAGGAGACGTGTTACGATGGAGTGGTTCTGTCGCTCGTTGTCTGTTAGTAGAGTAACCCATCAAAAAGGAGGAAACGTGTTATGCTAGCACTCTGTTACTATCGTTTGCCTATGCAATTTTGAAAAGCATCTTCCTGTAAACTACTTTCACGGTTAGGAAGAGATGAGAAAGGCGCTTAACTGCCTTTCAGCCACCAGGACTCTGAGCTCGTAAAAACTTTTCGTTACATTTCTTGTCCCGTGCAATTACGTTTTTCGTGATTTGTATTAAAATTTTACAATAACGTATTGAGAACTAGACGCCGTGAAGGCGTTCACTGTGCAACCTGTTTATCAAGTGGCACTTGTTCGTACTTTACTATCGGATACATCATTTAGTTTCTCATTTGTTTGATTCGATATTTCCATGAGTCTGCGAAATGAGTCGCTCCGAAATGTACGTGTAGGTCAACCGTATACACAGTGTGCGTTTGTAAATGATTTGAGCGTAGGAGTCAGATTGTTTCCCGACACCACGATCGACGTTCACTGTGCAACCTGTTTATCAAGTAGCACTTGTTCGTACTTTACTATCGGATACATCATTTAGTTTCTCATTTGTTTGATTCGATATTTCCATGAGTCTGCG
>JAOBAT010016346.1:0-19722 GCA_026413305.1 Hydrozoanthus tunicans | reverse complement strand
GGTCAACCGTATACACAGTGTGCGTTTGTAAATGATTTGAGCGTAGGAGTCAGATTGTTTCCCGACACCACGATCGAGCAAGAATTAAATCTTTTGAATCCAGAAAATGTGCTTGAGCTGGCGCCGCAAAAAGTAATTTGTTGTGATCGAAATTTTTTCTGGTCGACGACCACGGCCACGACTAAAGAAAAATTGCATGCTATGACTGGGCTTTAGGCGCGCTTTGTGGCCACTTTTCCTCATGTTTCTTCCAAAAACTCCGTCCATGGTTTGTACCTACAAAATCCCTATGCTTAAAACACAGACGGAATGAAGGAGAGTCAAATTTAACAAACCAAAGCCGTACTAATCCCTTGCCAGGAAGGACAGTTTGCTGATTTTACTACTCAAATTTCTTCTTATTCAAATATCTTTTTCAACTTCCTTACTATCCAACAAAAGTTTAGGTTTACCACGCCTTAACACAGGTAGTCCAGTAATGACCTTTGTTACTCATAAACTTATAAACTCTCTCCCCCGCCGCACATGCAGGTGAACTTTGGAACATACAAAGTAGTAGTCTAGATGAGTTTTAAACCTGCTTAAAGCACTGCGACTGATGGAGCAATCAACCCTTCCTCGCCTCGAAGCTTCGTCTTGTAAGGACATCAAAGTGAATCCTAAAAGGGAAATTTAGTCAACCAGAGATTCAGTTCGAGTATGACGAGCACTTGAATTTTTTTGTTTCTTCCGTTTTCAGTATACAATAGTCACTGTAACAAAACAAATTTCTTAGTTTTCATTATCTACTAGTTTTTAACGTATTTCCGCTAAGTTAGAAAAGACGTGTGCAATTTTCAGGAGATGTTTGTGCGGCTTTTCAGTAATTTTAATTTGGATTTAGTTCATTTACAAGAGTAATAGAAGAGTTCTTATAATTTAGTTGTGGTGAACTCTGATTGGTTAAATCTTATCCGGCAGCAGTACTCGGCCTTTTTAACCTGTGTTGTGCTCACCACGCGGTGGCTGAATTAGGTTGTGCTTTAGCTGAAAGTAAATCAGATATTTTGGCGGTTATTCCTTAATTTTCATTACCAAAAAAGCTTTTTGTCTGTACTTCTGCAATCGTGTTTTGAGGCCCTTTTTATCTTTCTTGTCGCCGGAATTTGATATTTTGATGTGTTTTTCCCCTTAAATCACTATGTTTTTGTTATCGTTTTCCTAGTTTAGTTGGAATATAAAAGTATCAAAAAAATGATGCGAATTTTCGCCAAATATGGATGTTAAGCTGGTAATGCGTTTCGCTATAGTTATATCAAAGGTGTTTGATCAAATCAGCGTGGTGCGTGTACAAGAATGACGGACTTTGGGGAAGGTAAGTGATTTAAGGTTGTATTATACACCACTTGCTAAAATACATGGAGAATCTAGGTTGAGCTTGGACTTTTTGACTATAAAAAATTTGAGATATCTTTACTCCAAAACTTACGAAAACGAGGCATTTCAGATCTCAGGAAGTAACGAGGCAAGAATGTTTGTGCGTTATCTGGGGCCCCGTGCAATTTGAGTTCGTTTTCGTCCAATTCGTGCCAGTGACTCCCTTCGGCAAGTTGTAAGTCGAATATCATGTATGAATTCTATCTCTGTTGTTGAATCGATAACAAATACCACGGGCACAATCGAGCAGTTTCTGTTCGCAGGGACCTGGCAGCTTTAAAATAACCAATTCTTAACTTGATTTTTGTCGGGCTGGATAGCTGGCTGGCTGGATGGCTATAGATGGTTTTCTAAACATGCAATCAGCGGTAGTGGCATGCTGGAAAAAAAACGAGTTTTTCTGACGAAAATGCGAGAAAGCGAGGTAGGCTTAAAAGATGTAAAACGCTGATTTAAATGATACTGAAATTATTTATCGAGCTAAGCATATTGTGGTTTCATCTTTTGCTTTCTAAGACGAAAGCTGATCCAACCAATCAAATCAGTCGCCCACTGAGGTTCGCTCTAACGTGTACCAACATTCCTTTGAAGTGCATGGTAACGTCGACTGTTTTACCCGATCGTGTTTTTTGGCTTTCGATAAAATCTGCTGATAAGTCGTACTACAAAGCAACGAAACCAAACCAACTACTACCTGATGAAGCGTCTGAGCTGAAAGACTCGTCGAAGCATATTGGCCTCCTCTTGATATGTCGTTAAACAACAGTCACCTTGATGAGTACTTTCGCTAACAATCAAATTACCTCGCTTATGTTGCAAAACCCCCGGCGTATTAACTACCATTGCAAAACAAATGAAAGAAATTGTTTTCAGCTCGTATCATTTCACTATAGGCTTGTGGCCCCTTTTGGGAACGAATCGGATAAAAATGAAACGATAAATCTTCGTTTAGACGAGCACATTTATTCGATCCCTTCACTTTCTATGCGACCCGTTCCTACCTTTTAGTTCCGAGTAGTGTGAACGTACCTTATAATAGAAACAGCTATAGTTTTACTACGATTGATAAAATTGATACGAAAACAAGATCTGCACAGACGTGTTGTTGATGACAGTGGTAGAGCATGGCAAAAGAGTTGAAATCTTCCGCAGCGTCAATTTGCCTAAGCACAACACTTAATTGGCCGAAACTGATAAACATTATTGACGTCTAACGGCAAAACTAAACTTTGGTTCACGTTCGACAGTACACACACTACACGCCTTCTTTATAAGAACAACGAGGCTTAGATCAGTCGCCAGAATTTAAGAACGAGCTGAGATACCGGGCTCGATTGAGCATTTTTTTTAGCTTTACAAAAACTGATTCCCAATTTTTTTTTCTTTTAACCATTATCATTATTTCAAACACTAACGTAACTTAGTTTGACCAAGGTAAAAGTTTGAATATGAAACCAATCCTGGGATAGTTTTTGGAAATCGTCTCGGGAGATGAATTAATCAAGAAAACACACGCCAAGCAATCCGCTTTCAAATACATGCATTACAGTACCTTAGACTGAGTTTTTTTCGATTTAAACCACACATAGAAATAAGAACAATTGAAGAACAGTTTAAGGCTCAAATCGCCAAAAATTTTAGAACACTGAGCGTGCTCGCCACCCCTGGTCGCAATGCATGCGAACCTTTTAGCAACTGGATGTGCAAAGTACATACTGACAATGTTGACGAAGACTTCAGACAAAAATGCATCGCTATCGGTTTTTAAGAAGAACGTATTTGCATCTTGAAACCAAAATTATTCATTTGCACAAGTTAGAGATTGCGAAAAGAGCGAGCAGAGCGTCACTCTGTAAGGTGAGCGGTTGCGCAAAAACGCAGTGCAAATTAAATCCTACAGGATTTATGCCAACATGGGCCATAATTAAAAGAGTACTTTTGACTTTTGTGTTTGTTTTCAATGCCTCATTTGCATCAGTAAAAGTTATCAATATTCATGTGTCCTCAAAAACAGCTTCAACGAAGACCTTGATTTTCTTCGCATGAAATTCTAAGCGACCAGTGCCAGCGACAACGAAAACCACATAAATTGGGATTTGGCAACAAATAAACCAACAAAATACAAACCATATCACAAACTCAATCTAAACGAATCTTTGGTAATTCGGTCAGAAGATACGGGACAATGATAAACAAAAGGTTGAGTAACTCGGCTTGGGATTGGCGCGGACAATGAAAGGTCATAATTTTAAGACGAGCTTTTGTGAGAAATGCGCTTCAAAAAGGAGTAATTTTCATTGAAATATACACGACAACTGTTAGTGATGAATACGTTTCTTTGTCTTACAAGAAAAAAGACACAAAACCAATCGAAGACCAAATAACTTATGTATCTTAGTTTACTGAATAAATTGTGATAAGATACAAACAAGCGAAGGAAGAAGGAACACACATTTGGCTACGTGACAAATCGTCATCTGCTGTGGGTGATTGCAGTACGTCGTTGTCTCGAGAAATATATGTTTCACGTTTGTTACAAAAATTTCTAGGATTGATTGACATATCCGAAACTGCTCTGTCGAGTAAGATTGTTCCGTGCTGTTGCTAGGATCGCGGCTCGTACTTCGTAAGTGCTTTTGGTTGTAATATGTTAACGTTAAGATGTAAAAGAAAAATGATTTACATTTATTTTACAAATGACCAAACTTCGCAGTTTGTTAAAACTGAGACGCATAAATTTTTCTAACCACGCCCCTAGTGATGAATTGTTTACAACTATCAAACCGTCCATTATCTTTAGCAACGGACGAATCGTAGCCCGACATCACTAAAATATATAATACACAGACGCGTCGCACTCATGGGCAACTCCTGTTCATCCGACAAGAGTCAAACAGCACAGTCGCAGAATTCGGGACAGAATCAGCCAGCAGAGGGAAACGGTGCAATGGCCAAATCGGGTATGTGTTTCTGCAAACGCTGTTTTCTTTCGTTTTGTGTCTTTCCTTGTGGAGATCTGGAATCATGGAATACGATTGGCTGAAACAGTAGTAAAACACTTTCCTTGTGAGGTGCTGCAAAACTTGATGGTGTGCAAAATAAATGCAGAAAAAGGTGTCTGTTGCACCAGCATTGTTGGGGGTCTTCAAAAAGCTGCTTGTAAAATCACTGAAAAGCAGACACGAAGAAGTCAAATGCTTGACCTGCGTAACATAAAAACGATTTCACGTTTTAAGTTTCTTCATGCTTTGCTAATAGGTTTTCGCAAACCAGAGATTTTTTGGATCAAAGCTCACGAAATCAATCGCACAGCGAGGTTCCGTTCAATGCAAGACGGTTTTGTTGCTGCTAATGGTCTAAGGAAACTAAATTTTAAAAAAGGCAGAAATGTGTAAGGAAAAAGCTAGCATTTCGTCGCTATAGCCGAATTAGCATGACAGAAGGGACTTAATATTTACTGTAAACAAAAAACTTAACAACGTGAACAGATTCAGTAACAAATGATTGTGTATGCATGAAAATATCAATTCTTCGCTTGTTGCTGGTGAAACTGAACGGAATCTAGGCAATATGAGTTGATTTACTCTCTAACGGCTGTTTTACAAGCGGTTTTACGGCCTTTTGTTTGTTCGTCTGCAGTGTGGTCGTGGCTTTCAAAATTTGTCCCTGGAGATACAGAAAAGCAACTCCAATGATTTGCATTTTATATTACGAAATTTACAGTGAAGCCGTCAGTTAAACCCTCGACATTTCCTATAAACAAAAAAACAACAGCCTGAAAAGGCCGAGTAATAACAATATACACGAAATTCTTCGCTTGTTACTGGTGAAATGGAACGACTTAAATGTCATGATTACGAATTTTTTGGCCTCTGTGTAGTCTGATCGCGACTTGTAAAGAGTTCGTCCCTACATGGAGACACAGAAAAGAGACTACCTTGATTTTGTATTGTACATTACGAAATTTACAGCCAAACCGTCAGATATAAAACCATAAATCAACTTAATAGTAGTTTTTGTTGTAAAAATACTCGTATCAGATTGAAAACCTTATTTAAAAGTCGCAATGATACAAGTTTGAAATTAAGCACAGATTTAGATAGTAAGTCTCGATAATTGCCTCCAGAATGTAATCGATTTTAAAGAGTCGGACCGGAGTGAAATACACCAAGTGAGAAACCATTAAAGTGTTGTCTTGCCAGAACATCTTCGCTTTCAATTAACTAGTGTCGAACACATTTATCGTACATGTAATCACTTAACCAGTATTCGTACTTTTGAGAGAATTTATTGACAGATGCTTTTAAAAGTGTTCAAGCAAACGTAGTCAGAGCTCCCGGCAACCAACAACTATTCAAATCAGTGTACGAAAGCTCAGTCAATCAATTGCAAACTTGAGACAAAAAAGAACAACTTTATTAATAGATAAATGTTTGGGAAGTGAATACTTTGCTTGTGGACCATGAATCATTCAATCATAAGTTTGAGACCTATCATTATCATTTTGTTATAAACTAAAGACAACCCTGATTTACAAACAAAATAAATTTGAAGAAGCTTGAATTTTTAGCCACCGTCTGGAACTGAACTTGATATTCTCAGTCGGCCATTAATCAGTTATAGTCTTTAAGCACTTAGTTTTTCGTCTGTTTAAGATTGTAACTGCTGTATACACTCTACTAAAAGCAGATGAGAAAGTAACAAACTGCACTCCATCGTCATACGACAACCTCGTCACAGTCATTAGGCCACCGAATGAGCATTCCAAGAAATAAACACTGTACAGGGAGAGCGTTGTATTTGACAATATAATATGTTGAAAATACTACACCATATACCATCCAGAACTAGGAACACTAACCAACGTAATGAACTCCGTTTCGCCTCTGCGTGCAGACACAAGACGACATTCCTTTATAAAAACTGCAAAATTTAAATCAAACCTGCCTACATATTTAATTTTCACAGCACCTTAATTTTACAGTATTTTATTTTTAGACACAATAGCCTTTTTGCAACACCACAGTAGGATATTGTCTTATGCCACCGTTTACGTCCCACGGAATTAATCATATACACCATTTTAAAATTTTAATTCTCTGACGACGCCGGTGAAAACCCAGAAACTCGAGTTAGAGTCTTTTAAAACCAATCTTAACCCATTTAAATATGTTGAAACACATTGCTCTCCCTTAAAAGGTTTACGTACTTTTTTAAAATGTTCACTTGGACCTAATGAGGTTCTTGAGGTGACAGAGGAATCAGTAGTTTGGTATTTTCGCATTTGTTTTTAACGATCCGAGTAAAATGCAGGTGGTAAATGCGGTATTATCAAACTGCTGATCGGATTGGCTAAATTTTTAAAATGGACAATACTTCATAATAAGCTAATGTATTTCTTTCCAGTTCACTCGTTCATTCCTTTCTGGCTGAAACATCTTTGTTTTCAGATTTAAGAAAAAATCTACGTGGCGAACACTGAAAATCAAAAGGTTTGCTTCTCTTTGGTTCTGGAGTACTTATTTTAGGGCAAAAGAAACGATGCTTTAAAACAGAGTTTCACTTCTTTTTACTTAAAAACTATGCCGTGTACTGGTCGATGTATTCTTAGTATTCTCATTATCAAAATTTTTAAAAACATTCTGGTGTGGGAAATGTGAAATGCCGCAGAACAATGGAAGTTTCTCTAGTTAATTCTTACACGGACCATTACTTAATAGAATTTTCATAATATCTACCCTTGATAGGAAATTAGAAATCGTAATTAATAGACTTTCCATCAAATATAACTGAGCGAAACACATAAACTCCGTGAAAAAGCCCTCTGTATCTGAAAGTTAAATGGTTGCTTGTCAAACGTTTTTTTGCTATATAAAACTCCAGCTAAAATTTTGCCTCGAGCACAAAAACTCCTGAAAGGCGTCCCGTGTAGTTGAGTTTTCGCAAACGAACAGAGGCAAACTGCACTTGCATGTAAATGTACAATCCCGGCTGTTTATCTTTTCTGGGCACCGGCGGCGTCTTTTCTCGGCAGACTGACGAATTTAATATCATTTCTTGTAACGTCAAAACACGAACTGCTCCGTACATATTTGTTGATTGCGTGACCAACGATATACTCAACCCTTAAAAATACAGGCTAAAAGTGTGTAATTAAATCCTGAAAAGCGCTGAAAGGAAAATTTTAATAGGGTATTGTCATCGAATGCCATCCGTGCTTGTCCATATTTTAGATAAATGCAAATAAATAACTCCAGTTCAAACTTAAGAACGATTTTATTTTCCCTAAAAAGGTCTTTGTTGCTTGGAGCCCTATAAAGTCATGGGTGGCAGAAGCACAAAAACTATTCGAGGGAGGAGGCACAGTGCGGAAATTGTAACAGTTCGTTAAATCTCAGTTTTCTATTCCAAAGTTGCAGTTGCTAGCCAGAAGTTATGACCCCCCTCCCCCCCAACAAAATTTTTGGGGGACTAGTGCCCATGAATGTATGTACTAAATTGAGTCAAGCTGTGTCTACAGATCTGTTTTGCTTAGCGAAGGAAAACTTATAACAAACCAGTGTTTTTCCTAACTACGTTAGGACGCACAAGCTATAGGATCAACCAAAAATGTTTATTGCCGATGTGGTTGGAACGTTGAAAACAAAACAAATGTCATAAGATTTATACAAATTTGGCGTTTTAAGATTCTATTAAATTGATCAAACACTATTTTTTTCAAAATGAATTAATTCTAAGGATTGTGAAAATTATCTAAAAATACATTTGAAATTCAAATGACGCTGATTACACGATCGAACTCCTGTTAACAGTTTTGTATTGTGCCTGTGTGTATTTTCCGTAACAGCAGCTGAACTGAAACACGCATGCGCACATATCCGCTTTGCATAATTTCACACAAGCTAAGTCACCAACCTTTCTTGTATCAACGCCTGTTTTGATCTTCAGAAAATATGGATTCGAACTCAGGTAGGCTTCATTTAGAAAACAGTTATAGAAACTTCTCAAATCTATGTCAGATTCACTGACAAAGAGACTGATATCCTTTTTTTAAAACAGCTAAACGACTATAGGCGTATAAAATTATCTTTCTTTTCGCTGACTCACTTCGTACTTTCTTGTCAGTAGAGAATTTGAGTCTTACAGACGTTAAAAAACCTTTGGAATTTCTTCTATTATTGTCAAATTGCAATGTACTAGCACTCTTGTGCAGAAAATTATCAAGTAATCAACTATATGACACATTTGTAGCTTGTTTTTGTTTTAGTGAAACAAGATTTTAAGGAAATTCAAAGCTGCAGTATATCACGTATGCTGGTTTCCGCTTCTTCTTTTGTATCTATTTTGGAGTGTTGGATTTCGGCGACACTCCAACGTACAGAACAACATGGGATAATATTGTATTTTAAAAATGCTTCGAACTGCATAAGAATTCCCTTTAATTTCATTTTTTTTAAATTCAAGGACAAATCATCCCGTATATTTGAGCAAATGTTGTTTGCAAACTGAAGCGGCTGTTCCTGTTTGTCGCGATCGTTAGTTTTTTTTTTGAAGCGAAGAGGACGCTGGATGATTTAGCCAGCTCTTTTATACGACTCAAAATCAATAGAAAATTATTTATCATTTTATCTTACAAGGCAGCATGAACATAATTATTCAACATTTCAACGTTATTTTTGAGCAATCTTAATAGCGTTTATTTTGCAATTTCAAACTGAGACAAAAATCTTTGAGTTAATAGATATATTAATTCGCTCATAAAATTTTATAATAAGATTTGATACGAGAAGCTATTCCGTGTAATGTTCCGGCTGTCGTCCTGATAGACATCCGTTCAGATTGTGTTAGCTTAACCAAAACAACCAAATGCAAACTTTTGTAATTGAAATGGATTGTATAAATTTGCATTTGATCTTATCAAGCTACAACAATTAACATAATCTGAAGCACAGTCGAAATGTTAACGACAGCATAGGGTTGCTTCTTTAAAGTCCCTATCAAGCTTATGTTTTACTTTTTGAATTACAAATGTTGTTATCTGTGAAATCAAAATTCGAACAATAAAAGAAAATTTCCACGTCAAGTATGCTTTTTAATCAAAAAAATATTGAAATGTAAACTTTGACCGAGCAGGCCGGGGACTGGTAACCTGTGACGTAGCAGCAGTGAGTTATGTGGTTTTTGTTTAAAAAAATTCATTTCTGTTAAAACATGTCATAAAATTTTTATTTCAATTAATTTCGAGGGAATAATTCATTGATTAAAGTTGTAACAATGCGATTATTGGAGCCAGAAATGAATTTTTTTGAGATAAAAAGGTTGTCTCTGCTTTATGCCTCGTGCGACGTCATATGCCTCCTGCTACGTCATCATTGCACGCTTCAAGTCTAAAAAATGCAACAGGAACGCCGAGAAAAGGTTTTATTTTCGAAAATTACTTTTATTTGAGAGCTCTACTTTTCATCTGGAACTTAAAAAAATAAGCTTGATAGGGACTTTAATGCCCATTTTTGCCTACAACGGTTCCACGTAACTCGCTTACGCCATACATACAACACCAATTGATTCGTGTAAATCGTGCCTAAAACTATTGCATGCAACTAAAAAAAAAGTTGCAACAATTGCTATAATAGTTAATAGCGCAGTTTGCCGGGTGTCCGCCGTTTTTCCGAGAGAACTGCACACGGTTTTTTGTAACGCATGGCGGGTACTATATATTGCGATCGAGTTGTAGGCATAAGTTGCACCGTGTATATCGGCCATTACAAAACCGAAATAGGTAAACCTGTTCGTACAGAATCAACTGGTTTTAGTTTTAAAAGCTTCAAAAGTTGGCCAAATACCTTTTTTAAATCCTTCACGTTACTTGATGGTCTTCGTGAATCAAACTGAAACAGTCAAACCTTCGGGATCGGTCTGAGCTGTCCGTCTTAGAGAGGTGTCCGTCATATTGAGGCTTAGAACACAGTAAATGAATGCATGAGAAAGCAGCATTGGGGTAGCCGTCTTGAGGGGTTTTACTGTTAGTTCCAGACTTGATCAAAAATAAGTACATTTGAACTGGTGGCCTGTCTCGTATCACGTGCCTGTTAGAGACTACAGCTCGGGGTCTTGCATTTGTTGCACAACAGCTATTAACTTGATTAGGATTATCGAAAAATCTTTTAAGGTACAAAAATGTTTGTTGTGCGATCTCATCCCCTCCGGTCTCCTTCTACCTTTGTTCCATCTAAAGAAAGCTACCGAACTGCGTATCTCTTTCTCTCTCTTTGTCCTCTTTGTTTCTAGCTGGAACATAGGTCTTCTACTTGTGCTTCCCACATCGTGACTGACCTTTGCCTATCTCCTACATCTCCTGCGTATGTTTGACAAAACCTTTTGACTTGCTTGTTTATCGAAATTTCTTTACCATTGTAGACCGACTCGCTTCCTATCCCGAGGAACTCAACAGTGATAAAGTGAACCCAAAATCGCTGTTGAAGAAACATCTGACACGCGAGGTGTTCGACCAGCTGAAGGACAAAAAGACATCTAAGGGGAGTACCCTGTGGGATTGTATCAAAACTGGCGTCATCAATCTCGACTCCTCGGTTGGGGTGTATGCCGGTGATGAAGAGTGTTACCGGGTATTTGGAGCCCTTATTGATCCCCTGATCGAGGATTACCACTCTCCTTACAAACTAAAGGATGGTCACACTTCCTCCATGAACTCGGATGAGGTGCAGTATGCCGACCTGGACCCTGAAGGGAAATATATTCGTTCTACTCGTGTCCGGGTCGCTCGCAATCTGTCGGGTTATGGACTCCCACCAACAGTCACTAAACAAGAGCGACTAGAGATTGAGAAAAAGGTACATACTAAATTGTCGTGCACCATCATCGTTAAGCTGGCAATGATGATGACGATGTTGATTATAGTGATGATGAAGATAGTGGTAAATACAATAATACCCAGATGATGACAATGACCAAAAGGCAATCGCAACTTTTTCCTATATTGTTACGGCAACGAAACACAAACATGGTTGCTTGCACACACTTTGAAGAGCACAAGTGCGATCTGATTAGTACACAAAACATTTAGTAAGATACCAGGTGATGTACAAAATTCAGCTAAAAACTGACTGACATCATTTTTTAAACCTAGTTACGTAAGTTACAATGAGTCACAGCGCTTTAACCGTGAGTCTTTTTATTTGCAGGTGTCTGACTTGCTGAACTCCTTAACCGGCGATCTGGCTGGTCAGTACTACCCTCTGCTAGGCATGGACAAGGAGACCCAGGAGCGACTCATCAAGGAACACTTCCTCTTCAAAGAGGGCGATAGATTCATGGAGGCTGCTGGTTTCACGCGGGACTGGCCCGAGGGTCGCGGGATCTTTTTCAACAATGAGAAGACATTCCTTGTGTGGGTGAACGAGGAAGATCATCTCCGAATCATCAGTATGGAGAAAGGTGGAAACATCAGCTCCGTGTTTGAGCGTTTGTGCCGCGTAGTCAACCAGCTGGACAAAGCAATTGGATTCCAACGCCTTGATTCCCACGGTTACCTGGCTTCGTGTCCAAGCAACCTTGGAACGGGCATGCGCGCTAGTGTCCATGTCAAGATTCCAAATGCAGTCAACCATCCAGACTACCAGAAGGTGTTGGACGAGCATCATATCCAGGCCCGCGGGATTCATGGTGAACACTCAGTTTCCACGGGAGAGGACGCGGGAGTCTACGACATTAGTAATGCACGCAGGCTGGGTCTTTCAGAGGCGCAGTGCGTGCGTGACATGTGCGAAGGGGTTAAGAAATTGCTGGATATGGAGAAAGGGTCCTAAATTGAAAATTTAGGTTATACGGCAAGGCTGCTAAACGTTAAAGTTTTGTTTCTATTAGAAAACTCTTAATAAATGGTGTATAAATCAGTCGGCAAAGTTTGATTGCTCGCGTACTTTTAGTCACAATTTCAATTTTCCGCATCTTTCGTTTTTTCTTATGGTAATGAAAGTTACTCCCTCCTCGGTTAACAGTGTATTGCACCTTGCCGTTCTCCACTGCAGAACTGTAATTTGTTGTTTAAAGTGTGTTAGGTGTGTCGAGTGGGAATAATGAAAAGTCTATAAACCAATAACTTTCTCTTTTAGCTATTTATTTATTGCGTAACGACATATCCAAGACGAGGCTGTGAGAACTCTTACCATCGGTTCCCAAAGTCCATTGTAGTTAGCTAAGTAAGACCCACGCAGACCTGTATCAGCTTGAAACTACAGTAGTCACTTTTGATACTTGTGAATATCACTCTTTAAATAATACTTGTGAATATCACCCAGTGAACTGACAATACCTGTCAATATCAACTAAGGAATCGATACTTGCGAATATCGCAAGCCACTATACGTAGAGGGTATGTTAAGCCACCGGCCTTATCAGCCATGTTACGCAAGTTTCAAAATAAAGCTTAATTTCTGATATGTCTTCAGCTGTTAGCTTTTTAGTTTTAGTTTTATAACATTTTGACTCAATGAGCCACGGAGAACAGCCAATAGGAGTCGAGGTCCCCTTCGAGGTTTGCCATCCGGGACCTAACTTCCTTATCCGAGAGGACGCGAAGGTCTAACCGTTTGCAGATGTTAGAGCAAAGGCAGCACCTTCTCCTCAGTTATTTTAAGACCCTGAGTGAAGATCCAGCACAGAAAATCGAACCCGGGCCTCCCGCACGACAGACTGGCACCTTACCAACTAGGCTAACCAGGCGGCGGTTTAGTTCGTTAAAGTAGTGTAAACAACACAACTCAGCAGGTTGCATCGAGCAAACAACAACACTGGTAAGATGTGCAGAACTTCTTCGTATCAAACCTACAGCTAGCGACACTAAGCTCCCCGACATCTTCCTAAACGCCTAGAGTTTTTACGTCCAAACAAAAATATCGAAAAGTTATAAAACTCCTCACTTCAAGTTTATAACTCCCCGTGCGTGTCCCTGCCTCTCGGTAACAGCCACAGGCTTTAATACAGTCGAAAGCCTGCTTCACACTTGTGAGATAAGCACAAACACAATAAGCCAGTTCGGAATTTCCGGAACACAAGCGCGCGTCGGGATAAAATGAAGTATTCATCAAACTTAAGAAAGGAATAATCCGGCTTCACTGCGTTCCTTTGTGTAAATTTCATGAGTTTACATTTTATCCGGACTCGCGCACGTGTTTCTGAAATGTCGAACTGGCTTATAGAACAGAAGTGTGAACATGCGCCAAATAAGCACATGTACAAGAAAAGGAAACATTTTTTTCCTTATGCTTATGTCGTTTGTTTCACCAGTGTAAACATCCGTGACACAAGCGTAAGCATAAGAAGACAAATAACTGGAAAAGAGTCTCGTGGAACTAATAGGAATCGAATAATTCAAAGAGCGAATCCAACTACTTCGAGCTTGCTTCTGTCAATGGATTAGATCAATTAAAGGTTGAATTAAGAATTAAGCAATACTTTGGAAGAAACTAGCTTTAAAAAATAAAGAAAAGAAACAAAATAGCACTGATAAACGGGCCTGCGCTAAAGCCAAAAATTCGAGTGGTTTTTTCTGTGACAAAAACTCGGCTAACGGCATTTGCTGTGAGCACTATGTTTTTGGTCGATTCAATCTCTCTAGTCTCTTTTGAACTTAGTTTGAAGTGCTATCCTACAATGTGTGTGGTCAGTGAAACAAAAAAAAAAACAAATTCAAACGAGCATAGAAATGTAGCGTGAAATTAGAGCGAAACTTAAACAATTCAGCTTTTTGATTAAGTTCCAGTTAAGTCTTGAAAGTCTTAAATCTAATTAAAGAGCAAATTTGAGTTGCCAAGCATTTTGCAGGTTTGTTATGCTTATAGTCTATGTAACAGCATTGACGATATGCCAGCGTTGAGTCTTGTCGGGAATTTAAATGTTGCACGCGCAAAAACACTCAATCGGCTAGATTTTGCCAAACGATTGAAAGGCCCTCTTTTCCTGTTAACGCCCTAGATAAGCATGACGTCACCAGTCCCCTATGCGCATGCGTATTTTACAAGTGCGAACCAGGCTTAATAATTAAGTAATTTAATGAATATATTTAAAAATCTGTTATTGCAGTAGATTCTGCATGGTCTTGCGACCATATCAAATCATCACGCTTCACTGTTTTTGGCCCAAATAAACGAGAACCCATCCAATTTTTTCCTGGGAAAGCCAATAGGCCTTATGCATGTCTACGTCAAACACCCCCCAAACCTTGCTTTCGAATCACAAAAGTATGAATTTTTTCATAAATCAAATCCCAAAGCTTCCGCAAACTGAAAATAATTCCTTCGTGAATACGGTTTGCACGTGCAAAATGCTCACACCTATTTCTTGAATATGAGACTTGGGGAAGAAATTGACTAGTTTGACGGTCAACATGCATAAGGCCTGTTAAGCCGTTCATCCCATTATTAACATAGCCGGACAGTGGGTGTACTAACGAGGCTCCTCCAGCATATATTACTGACTATGCCGACAGAAGATTCCAACTCGCAGACTAATTGATAATAGCCCTTATCATGATGACGTCACTTCACATGAAAGCTAGGCTTGGTGATGTTCGCTCGTGTTTGTTCTTTGTTTTTTTATTATCTATTTGGCCTTAAGATCAGGGTTATTCAAAGGTAGTCGATGCCACGACTGAGTCTTGCGCCTACCTGATGAATTATTGCATCCATTAGCAATACACCAAGGAGAAATTTCTGACAAAAACAAGCGTCTCACAGTACGAGCGATCACGAAATTTCTTTGTTGACAGCAGAATATTCACCACCAGCCTCGATTTCATGTTAAAAAATTTTTCGTGACGTCATCATGCATAAGAGCTATTGGATTGGGAATATCTAGATATTACAGCCAATGAGGCTGCGAGATTTGCTTTCGAATACGAGAGCATTTTTTCTAATAAGAGATTAAAGAAACGACCTATCATACTATCATGAGCGCAGCAATGTGATTGGCAAACCAACTCACTGGATATTTTATAAATAAACCCTCTTTAGGCTCACTGGTATATCGGAGAATATGTGTCCGCAGCTGATAGATTGTCCAAAAATGAAAAAAAAATTGAGGACAATCTATCAGCCAAGGACATTATATCCTTCTATATACCAGCGAGCCAAATAGGAGTCTATTTTATTTTATAACCCTCCCAATAATTTTTCCTTCGAACGAGTTTTGTGTAATATAGGTGCAGCTGCGAAAATTTCTCTTCTCCTCGCTGAAAGTTGGAAGGAACTTTAACTCCGAGTTTTAAGCTTAAGATATTTTACAGAACTTTAGAGAATTGGTGTAGTTCAGCTTGTTATTGAAACCTGTGTTTAGTGAAAGCGGACCCGTAGCCTTTTTTCTTACCCTCAAATACGTTTACGACATATTATATCGGCATTTTTACGCCGTCTGGCACTGCCTTTGAAACCAGGTATTTTTTGGTCTTCTTTGTTGGCAAAACGAATAATTTTCTGGTTGTTTAACGGTTTGTACAAATTGAGCAAAAATCCCAAAAAGAAAAATTCCGTTCAGAATTGGCGTGCACCATTTGAACAACTTCTAAATTTCCGAGAAGGCCTAAGACGAGTTTGGCCTGTTCAAGATGGCAGCTGAAATGATGTTTATGTTTAACGAGGTTGCAAGTTCTTCATTTGATAAAGATTTGTTTCTTGATAATAAGAACGATGAAGAATTGCACTTAATAGCTGCCTTTGCAGTCTTCACGTGCAGAGGAGTGATATGGGACAGCTAAACGGTTACTTATGTACATAAACAAATTGTCGTTCGATGTCGTTTTTCTATCTGTTACCAAATAGTGTCGGTTCCTCCAGAGAGCAACATGCACAATCGAATAAAAGACAACTCTGATGAAACAGTCAAGGTATTTAGTCATATTGTTACATATAACAACTTAGTGGTCTAAACATGCAATTTTTTGTGTATACTAAATTCTTTAGAAAACTAATTGATAACTTCATAACCTCATTTCAAGTCAGCTCTAACTGTTCGACCGTGCAAATTAGCTCCTTGGTCTTCGAAACGCTGTTCTATTCTATTAACTTCAAGTCAGCTCTAACTGTTCGACCGTGCAAATTAGCTCCTTGGTCTTCTAAAGGCTGTTCTATTCTATTAACTTCAAGTCAGTTCTAACTGTTCGACCGTGCAAATTAGCTCCTTTGTCCTCGAAACGCTGTTCTATCCTATTAACTTCAAGTCAGTTCTGATTGTTCGACCGTGCAAATTAGCTCCTTTGTCCTCGAAACGCTGTTCTATTCTATTAATTTCAAGTCAGTTCTAACTGTTCGACCGTGCAAATTACTCCTTGATCCTCGAAACGCCGTTCTATTCTATTAACTTCAAGTCAGTTCTAACTGTTAGACCGTGCAAATTAGCTCCTTTGTCCTCGAAACGCTGTTCTATTCTATTAACTTCAAGTCAGTTCTAACTGTTAGACCGTGCAAATTAGCTCCTTTGTCCTCGAAACGCTGTTCTATTCTATTAACTTCAAGTCAGTTCTGATTGTTCGACCGTGCGGATTGGCTCCTTGGTCCTCGAAATGCCGTTCTATTGAATTAACGTGTACCAATCGGGCTCAATCGCCATCGCCACTGAAGTTCGCCTACGCTACGGGTGCTTTGCCTTGCCCGGTTGGCACCAACTTCCGCGCTGACGGTCTTTGCTGGTTTCCGGCCACTACCACAGTCTAGGCCGAGTAGCCAACTTGCAAATGTTAACTCACCGACCCTACTCCGTCCAATAATAGCCATTCTTCAGAATCTTCCTTTATAACTTTTTTACCTAACACTAGCCACTCCTCGGAAAACGACCAAACAACAGCTCGTCACGGATCGTTATAATGTTCGTGAGTTGCAAACAACCATCGCCGGTAAAATCTACTTCACCAACACGATCGACTCCTAACGATCGAGCTTGAATAAAATCAGTTTTGCAACAGAAAGCAAAGCTACAGGACTTTGCCAATTAACAAGCAATATCATAGACACTTTGTATTGCCTAATAAAATATGCACTGCTCTCCACATACTAACTGTACAAGTGATGATCTCCAACAGACTTCAATAATATTATTCTAAACCCACTGCACTTCGCTGCATCAAATACAAATCACTCACCACAATTTCCAATCCAACGACTCATCTGTTTGCAGTCAAGGCAAACCGATTTGAAAGTTCGACAACGTAAAAAATTGCATTGAAACAATTTCGACAACACTCCTTGGACTAACTCTACGCCTCAAAATCTGAATCATTGACTTCTGGTTCAACATTTTCCTCTGTTTCAGGGTCAAAAGTTACCAGAGAGGATGGTGTGGTCCCTGAGGGCCGAAGTGGCACCGTAGCTTCGAGAGCCATAGGGTACCGCTGATGATATCTCTTCAGTGTCAAATACTTCACAGCAACAAGCCGACCTGAAAAGAAAGCAATTCGTTTTCTAGTTTCAAAAAACACGTATTGAAAGACAACCCTTATCTGAAGATAGCTACAGTGTTGTAGCATGTATAAAGACTGCATGTGACTAAAGGCAGAATGCATAACAACGGTAATTTAAGTTAAGAGAATGAAAATGCAATTTCTATAGCATTGGTTTTACCATAGTGAACTATGGTTTCAGAAGAAAAAGTTAAATATAATCCGATCTAATACGTAACCCGAGCCTTCGTTCTCTTAGCCAGCGAGATCTCCTTGACGACGATCACTGCTAGGAACGCCTGCTTCAATTGGAATAGTTACAACTCACTCATTCACTCATTCAAACCGATGACATAGTGACGAGAGGCCACATAAGGCCTTTCGTCACAAAAACGATCTCTGGACAAAATTTTTAATAATGATTTTGAGAAAGATTATAGAGTGACAGCCGAAAGCTATTACTTTACAGCACTCAACTTCAAATGGCACAAAATGACCCACTAAAATTTGACATGCTCCCAACAGATGTGGCTTCATAACTCGGTTTGTTAGAGCACTGCAACGGTATCGCAGAAATTACGAGCTCGAACCCCGTTGAAGCTTGAAAATTTCTTTTCCGGCTTCTTATACAAGCGCGAAGATCCTAGCATGAATTCACTGCATATAACTGCGTTACAAATCATCATACGTATCATAGGTATATGTTATCAATATTCATTAACAGTAGTCGACGAAAATAAAAAAAACTATCAAAATCCACAACTACCATTATTTAAGACTATCAAGCTACTGAGTCCTGTAATCTTTTGTAACTAAAGAACGTGTTAGTGTTTTGCGAAGGTCTTACCGTCAAACCAACACCCGTGTAGGCTTCTAAACGCCAGCCCAGCAGACGCGTGTGTATCACACTTGACATAGACACAGCCCTTAAGGATGACAAACAACAATGTTAGAGTGTTGCATTACATAAAAGTTGAAGCCACAACTGTCAACTCAACTTCTTGCTTTTCAACAACAAAAAATTGGGAAATTCGTTTTAAGTATTTTGACTGGCTACTTGTTCATTGGCATACCAAGACCTTTTGTATTTTGTGCAGGGTAAAGACCAGAAAACAAAACGGGAAAAGACGAACGAAGAGATACGACAAAGGTTTCATAACCATCCCTACATATAATTCATGGTAACAGCAACTAGCAAATAGATACACAGTCGTGGTAATCAATTTTCAGTCGGGAATATCTGTGATCTTATTGTTAGATAACCAACCTCACTGGAGCTCTTATCGACAGCAATGTGAACAATGGAGGCATTATTTTCACTGCATTTCTCGAGGATGGCGTCCTGAATGACCACATGCCACTGTTCGTTTGCCTCACTAGGACCAAGGAAGATCAGCAGAATGGGTTGATGAAGTTTACAACGATTACACGAACAACAGAGATAGTGATAATGATAGTGGAGATGATAACGACAATAAGACTTTAAAAATAATAAACCAAGGGGCTTACTCAACTATTTTTATGCCAGGGGAGAGGGGGGGATTTTTTTTTGGGTCTGAAATTTTGACTTAAACGAAATTTTTTGGGGTCTGTAAATTATGTCAGGATTGTTTTGGGTTTCCATTTGGCCGGGATTATTTTGTGTCTCGTAATCTGGAGCTTACCGTAACTAATTTTGACTTAAATAACCTCAATTAAAAGTTTATTGTCGCTAAATTCATAATTCATGTTCTGATAAAATAAATTGTCGGTCTAAAGGAAGTGACCCGTGATATGAAAGGTGTAATGATTACTCATAGCCCTGATTTGGGAATATTTTTAGGGCATGCAAAAAACGTAGGGAGTTTCATGCCCCCCGG
>JAOBAT010016235.1:0-32147 GCA_026413305.1 Hydrozoanthus tunicans | reverse complement strand
CCCCTCGACAGTTTTGAAATACCTTAAAGCTTATCACGCATTGGGTATGACGGAAGTAGATTGTGCACGGTCGCTGGTACCCGGATCCCGAATCATGGCGACATAAAATAGTTAACAGTTATTCCAAGACCACGCAATGGATATGAGACAGTAAATTGCCAAAGAGGAGCGATGCGCCAGGTAGGCTGAAAATCATCTCATATCCAAAAAGCGCGAATGGAACAACTTTTTTTATTAAATTTCTTGGGTTTTCCAAAGTTATCGATGTCTGAAAATAAAAACTAGAATCGTTTCACAACCATATTTCAGCTTTCCAACACTACACAGTCAAATTCCATATATGGTCAATGTGATATATGAGCTGATAACCGAGTAGAAGGAACCAATCAGAACACTATATAAACGCACTTAAAGGTTTATAAATTAAAAAGGTATTGATCAATGAACACTCATGACAATAAAAACATATCATACAGGTATAACGCGCTGGGTTTTACAGCACATCATGCATGTAACACCATACAGTTTGTAACGCAACCAACCTGTGTTGAATCGTGAGGATTTTTAGGGTTGCTAGTTTGCAACATCAATTTGTACCCAATCACGCCATCATCGGATGCGTTCGTGCTCCAACCTGATTGGTCAATTAAGCCCGCGGCAAAATCAGCGTCAAATGCTGCTTGGATCTCTGAAGTACGAATTATTTCATTCCATCAATATCACAAAGAAAACGGTCTGAAATCAAATTTCATCAAAAGTAATCGATGAAGATGAAACCGACAAAGTTTGACCGATCGGGGCTGATAAACAAGAATTGTTTTAAACAATGCGATGAAAAAAAGTATGAACACCAAAACAACATAAATAAGCGAAAGTTCTGAAAATTAAGTGGGACCACAAAGTGAGGGAAAAAACAAGTCTTTGTACCTAATAGAAAAAAAATCAGCCTAAAAACTTGAGCATTATTCAGAGGGGATCTGTAAGCTTAAAATACCAATGATAAGAAAAGGCAGACCTTCAGTTTTTGTTCCTATTCAACGTAAAGCTTGCGGTTCGTCAATTGATTAATATATGGACGTCAGTTTAGAACAATGGCGATATTATAATAATAACGTGAATAACAGAAATGTAGTCCTGTTCTGGTAAAATGAAGTACCTTTGAGCCAGTCACGAAAGATGCTCAACCAGAAGGGAGGTAGCTTCATCTCAGGCGTCTTTATAATGCTTTCCACCTGAAACAGCAACAAGATTTTAGACCCAGGAACTTATTCAGTTTGGCTGGTTCGTAGAAGAGAATTTTGACTCCCTGTAATACACGTATACGAAGAAAAACCCTCACAATTTTTTATCAAAATTAAACCAAAAAAAATTGAAATAAATGGGCTAATCCTTATCATTGACATTAGGATAAGAAGAAAAGTTTTGCAACGGTATTTAAAGAGAAGAAAAAACAAATGAGTTGAAACAATTTTTAATCAGAACTTCTGATTCGTTATATCGAATTTCTTAAAATGTAGTAATATATAAATATAGGTAAAATTGGTATATATATTTTTTTTAAGACTAAACGGTTTCGATCTTGAAGATCATCTTCAGAGTCAATTTTACCTATGGTTATTGTTGTCACAAACATTTTTAAGAAACATTTCGATTTCTCGCAAGTGCACTACACCCGCCCTTTCCCAGCCTGGCTCATCCACTTCAACTCCAGTGATTTAGAAATCGTTAGCCTTCCTCCTGCTCCTCTGTTGCAAAACACGTTGCTGTCACTCAATGTAAACTGCTATGTGCTTACAACAAAAGTCTCTAAAACCTTGTAAATTCAACTTATGGCTTACGAAATAGGAACACTACCAAGAGCTACCTGTCGTGTTGGGAACGAAGGGGTTTAGAGGACTATAGTGCCATTTATGAACTCACCCCGGCAAACGCATCGTGGTATCGGTAGAGCAGCTTTTGATTCTTCGGATAATCGAAGTTCTTCATAGTGACGGAAAAGATTTGGTAAAATGAGAAATACTTGAACTGGGATTCAATGAAGCTGTATTGTTTAGTGTGACGTGGCACAACATCTGACAGGTCCAGTCCGTCATTGACCCGCATACAACCGTAGGCACCCGCACCAAACAGACCAGCAAACAGAAAGAGCACAAGTATCTGCAAAAAGGCACAGCAATCGATGTTAGCAAAGAAAAGCCACTAACTAGACAGGAAACAACTGTGTTTCTTAAATGTACCTAAACCTGAACAAGAGCCTGAGAACTAAGGTTGCAATGCTTTGAGGAAACTCTACACGAGTTGATAACTACACGGATTCTAAAAGACCGAAACACAAAAATGGCAAGATGAAATACTTTATTGCTTCCAACCGTGGACGCAAAATGGCCGAAAGTTTGCTTGTGTGTTATTCCGAGCTCATGTAAATAATTGAGTTTATCATAACTTTAAAAGTAGCCTGTTGGCCGGCTCTCCTATTTCAAGAGAGCGAGCGACAAAGCTGCAAGATCTTTAGGCGACAAGTCGGTGAGTGAAACTCGCTGCTAGGAGAATTGGGTTTCGTCGTCTAAAGTTTTTGCAGCTTGGCTGCTCGCTCTCAACCGAAGAAGTGGCAAGCAAGCAAGCTAAAACTTGCATTGGCCAAAGTCTTATCCTTTTCCTCAGAATCGCTTTTAACCCAATTCCTAGGTATTCGAAATTAGATTGATACTAGATCTCTATAGTTCTGAATCAGAAGAAACATATTTTAAATGACGAAAGTATTGCAAGAACACGCTGACAAAAATAACAGCCGAAATTTAACTCTTTTTTGTTGGTACACTTGGAGTGATTCTCCCAATCAAGTGGTTTATGTTTAATCGCTCGACGGCACAGATCTTTGCGTTAATGTCGATTTTGTGGACGGAGGAAAACCCGTATAAAAACCCTCACAGTCAGAAGAACATCGACAAATCTTAGCCCGCATGCAAACCCAGGATTCGATCCCGGGTCCACAGAGGTGGAAGGCAAGAGCGGTAACCACTCGGCCATCCTGACTCCCCAAAGATCAAGTCTATCGGAACCATTGGACTAAACAATTAACAATGATCACGTGCATGTACTATTATAAGTGACGATACGAACCTTCACGGGGAATTTCTGCAGCCAAGGACCGTAGTAAGCCTTTGCAAAGTAAGTCAGCGAAAAACCAGCAAGTTTGCTTCTCATGGTTTTCCATTTGCTAAAAGTACTGGCCCGACTTTCACTGAACGCCTGATGAGGCGAGGGAGTCAGTTCATGCAATGACTCAAATCCCAAGGAGACTGTTGACCCAGGTGTGCTGGGGCGTCCCGACGTTGAACTTATCTCGGGAGATATACGCGTATTACTACCACAACAACTGGCGTTGTTATGATATCCCGTCATGCTATGCGAGGGGTAGGGTTTACAGTGCGTTGTCCGTCTATTATGTCTACAGTTCGGACAAGACCGTGGACGCGTCCGCACGTTATCGTGCCTCCGAGAAACTCTGTACTCTTCTCTACTATCCAGTGATTCCTCGCAAAAGCATTCACGCCGCTGTTTTGATTTGCGACCCTTGTAATGCCGCGCTTTTCTGTCTGAACACAGACCATGCAGTTGTCGCGACCTGTCTCTTGAAATGCTTTCGTCCGAGCTACTAGTGCCCGCTAAATGGACCTGGACTCCAGCATTTCCATTTAAATGTCCGCTCCCAAGCGTGCTGCATGCGTCTACGTTACTAACCGCTGACACGTTTGCGGTATTAAACTTAGCATTGCGGCTTTGACCTGTTTCGTCCCGTACCACAGGCGCTCTGGAGGTGCAACCGGAAGCGCTTGGATTAAGCTCTGCTACGGCTGATGCTTGCAAGGTCACAGCACCAGGCAAGCACAGGGTTCCAAGTGCTGCTGCCTGGACACTGCCAGGAAGAAATACGGTACTGATACCAGAGGTATGAACATTTGCGGTCCCACTGGCGTCCGTTGATAGTGAACAACTGGAATTATCCAGTTGGTGAAGTGCAAACGCCCCTCCAGGGGTAGAGTCAGGAGTTATTCTGACGGGACTTGGAGCCGTCCTAAGGATGAAAAACTTTTGTTAGCAGACGAGAGAGAGCAATTTCCTCTTTCTTAAGTAGAAAGTCGATCTTCTAATGAGTGTTAAGGTAAAATTCATTACGATTATTGCAACAGCGAACCTTAATTCAAATCAAAGGCAATGTTTTGTTAGCGGTGGAGGTAAGGCATGTTTGTAGCGTGATTAACCTTTAATGTTCCTTCCTTAGCGAAGTACGCTAGGAGACAGGAAAAGAAACAGCAAACTTACCTTTGAATACAGCAGAAAATATCGTTTCTCTTTCCATTTCGTCGACTGACATCTATGCCCATCATGGCAGGAAATATCACAACAACAGCAAAGGAGTTAAAGACAACAATGATCCCAGCCTAAAAACCAAACACTTGCTGTTTATTAACTCTGCAACTACTGTACTGTGTCTTCACACGAAGACGTTTCCTTTAAGTCAAAACAACTTCAATAGATTCGTTGGAGTATGAGCGTAACTGAACTAGTAACTACACATTTTTCATGAGACGACCTTAAAACGCACATACTATCATCAACAGTAGTGACATTACTACTCAATGATATTCTTAATAACAGAGGCAGTAGTATTGAATCTATACTATCATTCTTATATCATTCTTATCGTTACAGAGAACCCCGCCTTACGGTGACCTCGTTAATACGGCCACCTCGTTATTACGGTCAGTTTTTTTCTGGCACGTACTAACGGGGGTCCCTCTTTCTCATCCTTATTGTTGCTGTTAATATTATTGTAGGGGTGACAAAGACAGAGTTTAACAGAGTAGAGTCTGAACACAAAGACAAACCCAACTTACCTGAAGAGAAAACGACCTCAGAGCGGGAATGGGTATGAGCGCCGCCATGAAGAACGCCAACATATTGTTCAGTGACGTCAGAAGAACACTGACGCCGGCGGAACCCAGGCAGTACCCGGCTTGTTTCTGTGAGACATGAACCAATAGTATGAATAGCTACGCCCAAACATTGTTAACAAACGGTTATGAAAGCCCGCAAACTTCAAAAGGGAACTAAAAAAGATGCTTTGTTGTTGGTTGAACAAGCCGCGACCGAGATCATTCTTTGTTTCAGGTGTTAGTGAGAATGTTTTGACTGGCTACTTGTTGATAGGCATAATTCGAAACCTTTTCTGCACCTTCAGGACTGGTAAACAAAAGAAAAACGACGTTCTAAGGCCTACTTATGGTTTCATAATCGGTCCGTATGTTAACTAAGACTTGGCCTAAACCTCTTGGATTTTGTGTCACATAGTTTTTTTCTTAGCTAGAAAAGTCAGGAGTTTTCGTCCCGCAGGATCTTAATGAATAAGAATAAATGAGAAAAATTTTAAATAGAGATTTACACAAGAACTTACAAGCATATAGCAGAAGCGTGAACAGTAGTTTGATTAACCCTTCAACGTACCGAGTTCATTTGGATTTGTACCTTCTCCCAATGCAACTGTCGCCCAAACTTTTCACGAAACAAAATCGGGAGAATTCTACTTTTCACCCTCAGTAGTTCCCTTTGTTCCATCAATTCTCATTCATGGCTAGCTCGTGCATTTGTTATGTACGGCCAAGATATATTTTGATAACTTACTTGAGCTGAAAGGGTTAGCGATAGGCTAAGTAAGTCCGAATTTACAGTTACAAGAGAGCAGATCTTACCGCTGGAGGGATGTTTGGTTTCTCCGAGTTGGCCGTGTAGGTGTGTGCCAGCAAAAACATATCGTCCACGCCTAGGCCCAGCGCAAGAAACGGTAAAACCTGTCAGTTTAACCAAGAGAATTAATTTGTTTAAATTTGTTAAAATAAAGAAACTCATGCGCCCGGTGGATTTGTTTCAAGCTACTGAACCTACTTGAGTTTAGTTGTCGTCCAAACTTGTACGACCTTCATACTTGGATGTAAGAAAGTAGTTGCGGCATCAAAGATACCTTTGGATGATTGAATGAATCTACCATGAAAAGAGGTCAACTAGCGTTGATCATTTCTGTTCGTCTGTTTCCTTTCTTCCTCTCCTGTCGTAATACTCTCTATCGGTCAGTTAATTTACATCACTCCGTGTTTCCCCTTAGCGAGTTCTGTTCAACCCCCTTCTTTCCGTAACGCCGGTTTTAAACGACGCCATTTAACGTCGTGTCAAACTCAAGTACTGAATTGCGACTATAGTACGACGTTTAAAACCACGTCGTGTCAGAGTCGTGTAACAACGAACACCCAAATGAGATGTTTTTAAACACTAATGTAAATAAAACTTTAAGCCTCAGATTAGGCATTCATCCAAACTAAGGATTCCAGTATCAAGAACAAACAAACATGTGAACTCTTTTATACCTAGGGCCACCAGGCTCATTATACATAAAATAGATATTTTATTTTCATAATAATTTATTTTATTTGGCACTTAGCGATAGCTACTACTAGTTATTATCATTATTGTTGTAATTCCGTTTTATTATTACTATAGAGCAGCCGCTGACCTGTGTGGTGGCGACGTTGAATGTAATCCCGCACCAGCCACAGCAACCCAAACCTGACACGACAGATAGAGTGACAAGCAGTACCCCGGCCACACCCAGGGCGCCCTGTGATTGCACCGCATCATTCCACTTCTTTAATGTCAGACACGAGTAGATTAACTGCAAGAAAACAAGAGGGAGACAAACTTGTAATATTTTCCCTTCAAATAGTTTTTCTAGCTCCACGACCCTATTCCCTTGCCAGTATATTGGAAATTCTTGGTAAGAAAATCTTTTCTGATTATATGAAAAGAATCCGTATTTAAGTATCTTAATACTAACCAATGATAAACAAGAATCCTAGTTTTAAGCGTAAACTTATATTACATCATTACTTGGCAATATAGAGTTCTACTCTTAGAGCGGATTACACTGTAAGTTAATTGTACGAATTTTAGATTCTTATTTTAGACTTTGATAGATATACTTAAAATGTTTAAGAGCAATGACTCTTAAACAGAGTCACTGAAACCAAGCAATTTCGAGACAAATTGTAGCAGCGCTAGTTGCTCTGAGGTTGGTGTTTGTTTTTCGGTGTTAGTGTTATGCTCTATTCATTACATTCAGTTTTAATTTTATATTTCAGTTCTTATCTGACTAAGTAGTTTACTGGGGACCACCCCTCGTATGATTTCTGGTGCGCTTTTCGGATGCTTTATCATTGTTTTTATGTTGTAATTTATAGCTTGCGACTGGAGAATACTGTAACAAACATCTTGTTGTTGTATAATCGGTGCTTACCATGAGAAAGTAGCCCAGAATAAGATTGGTAACACTCGTGCTTGAAAAACTCTGGAGGAGATCGTTGAAGGAAGTGGAGGAGAACGACAGCGTTGTCGAAACTTCATCTTTGCCATCATCACTCAACTCATTGACGACCTAAACACGCCGCAGTCACTCGTTTAGTTAGGAAAAAAGCTCTCCGTATTTGGTAGTGGCCCCGGCGAAAGCGAAATGCCTTCAAATGAGGACAAGTGAAAAGGCTAAACTCGAAACTTCACAAAACTGTTTCTAACAAGCCGGGAAAGAGCGAGATCTTTATTTGAAGACAATTTAACACTATAACATATGTAATACAGCTAGCCAATATGTATTATTACTTTTCATCAATGAAAAGAGACAGTTCCATATATGGCTGGTGATAACCTAGGGAAGAATCACGTGTTGACCAATCAAAAAAGGTGTTATATAAGATGAACGCTTCACCTTTGTAAAGTTTCGTTGCCAAGCTTGCAGCACTTGTCTGGCGGCATCGATCGTCCAATCTACGTGTTGAGTCTTAGCAGAACCTTGAAATACGGCTTGAAGATTCTGTTCTCCCATAAGCTGAATTATTGACTGAAGTGCCTTCGCACTGAAAGGTTTGTAGACGCAGAAATTATCAATTATACATCGTAAACTTCCGTACTTACCCATACCCATAATTATGAATACGTACAGTAATGGCCGCCAAAATTCACATTTACGTCCAGTTTATGGCCGCCAAACTTCACATTTCATTTCGGGAATTAAAAGATATAATCCTTACCCCAATCCTACCCATTACTTCTAGATATAATCCTAACAGTGATTTCGAAAATTTTGGTTGCTATAAAAGCGAGGTTTACCTCCGATCGTGACATTAATTTTTGTTAAGCATTGAAATTTTGCTCTCCTAAGCCATCTAGATCTGTAGTTAACTGCAAATCGCCTAATTCTGCATGCCTTTCAAGAAGCCGAGGCTGGTTTTCGAGGCCAAAATATGACGAAATATTTTCAAAGTGATCAAGAAAGTTCTTGCAAAATCTCAAGTGTTGGCAACTACACTTTTACTACACGCTTGTATCATGGGACGAGTTCTTTTGTGAGGGCCAGCAGTCAACCAAATTCTAACATTGTTAGGGTTACTTATTTGTTATACAATTATTGCTGATTTAAAACAGTTTCTTGTAACTGCTAAACGGTAAAACTTCCTTTCTCACCCATACTTAATTATGCATACAGTAATGGCCGCCAACTTCACATTTTCATGCAGTGTATGGTCGCCAAACTCCACATTTTCGTTTCGGGAATTAAAAGGTATAATACTTACCCAAACCCTATAAAAACATTACTCCTAAGCCCTAACAATGATTAAGAGAATTTTTGGTTGCTCGCAAAAAGAGGTTTACCTCCGATAATTGGTTTGAAGATCAATAGCTTTGTATGCATAATGAAGTATGGGTGAGTAAGGAAATTCAGCCTGCTAAACTCTCAACCCAGTTTCCTTTTACAACCAACTTTACTGAGTTTGGCAAATAGTAACATAAGCGAGAAACAGCTCCATGAAACAGCGAAAAGTGATTTAAAAAAAGCATTGCAAAAACTAAAGTACTCGAATTTGCTGTTGCTTGCCTTCTTATAGTGCCACTCCTATTCTTGTTGACTCCACCAACAATTAGCTCTTCAGGCCACTTCATGAACTTCTCAGCAAAACCGCGACACCCACCCGTTAGGACCACACCAATATCAGGCACCTATTGATTCCAAAGTTTATTTAGGAAAAACTAAAGCATTAACTTATCTATGCATTCATTAATGTCTATCTATATTGAGTAGAAATCAGCTAGCATTCTATTGTGAATGCTGCAGTCTGATTGGCTTACTGTGTAACAATTGGTTTCTAATAAAACAATTAGACTACTCATCATTTTTCTATGAATCTAATAGTTGACTCATCAACTTAACCCTATAGCCTAATTTTTGTTAATCATCAACTAATATGAATTACTGACTAATTAATCATTCATGCTTTCATTCATTTATCATGACTTTCATGTATTCATCAATTTATTCATTTATGAATTTACACAGCACAGATAATAATTTTGTGTAAGGAAGAAAACAAGAAAACCCAGAGAAAATTCTGTGGATCAGAATGAATTTAAGTTCTTAAGCTCAGCCAATGAGTGGACAAAGCTAGGGTCTGAAGATCAACAATCTTTCCATCTTTAAAATAAATACACTGTCAACTTATAGAAAACACTTTTACAGTTCCTACCTCCTGATATCTGTTTGGACACTCTACGTCATTCTTGGGGTCCAGGCATGGTTTTTTCATGTAGCCAGTCTTTATACCGGCCTAAAACATTTAGACAACTTTAATAAACAACTTTTCATTTTTGGCCTCTTTTGTTCATTTACTTTTTAAAAGTGGCCCGTACCCTATAACTGAAAACCAATCTTTTTTTCATTACTCACTCCACTACAGGGACTGCAGAGAGGGCTGGGAAGACCACTTTTATTGCTGGAAATTCATTTTCTAGAGCTCCAGCTAAGATGGACAGAGTATGGATTTTACTCCTTTACAATTGGTTGGTATAACAAAAACTGAAGACATCTTTGTTATATTTATCAAGGTTAAAGTAAGACGGAGCATAAAAGTAAGATAAATAAAGAACACTCCCATGGTGTTTACTTTTACTGGCCAGACTTTAGCCCTACCACTTTGAAATGGTCACCACAGTCCCATTAATGTTAATGAAGCCTAAGTCTACAAATAAGGAGAAATTGCTTTTGCTGTTATAATAAAAAAAACATGATGTTACTTTGGAAAATTTTAAAGAATAAAACTGTATTCAAAAATAAAGAATTCTAAAGAAAATTAATGTTCATAATGTAAAGTTCTGCACTAAAAGAAAAAATCAATAGCAAAGTTGAAGACTCCTTCAATTACCTCCTTGAACAGCTTATCAAGTGATCTTGTCGACATGTGAGGAACAAGGGCTTTTATTGCTGGTATCAGCTTGGATGGGTTCAGCTTAGTCCACTTAATATTTTGTATGAAACCCCTAGCAATAGGAAAACCTTGCAGTGTTACAATTTACCTAAAGCAATTGTTTAGCTGGTCAGTAGAATAGTCAGTAATTCTATAATACTATGCAGCAGTTTCAATCTTGTTTGAATCTGTTTTTGTTAACTCACTTATTGAAGTGCTAATAAAGCTTGGGAATCAATTCTCTCTTCACTTGCATGAGGATTTTTGTCAAATGGGATTTCATTATATCAAGACCACAATGTTCTGCTCTTTTTAGCATAAATTTACTCTGATAATAAAAATCAAAATAAGTACTAAGCAAAAATGTGGAAGACTGCACTTTGATTTTTAAGGTGGCGGACAGAGAACAAAAAAATTAAATAACAATTTTTTTTATTGTAACTGTTAACACATGTACTTCTATCTTTATCAGTTTTGTTTTCATTATTTATCCAAATGAAAGACCTGACTTTGGATAGAAACAACATTGAACAATAGGAAAACCAGATTCTAAACAGCTTCTACAGTAGACTGTTTAGTCAGGCAAACAACTGACAGCAGTTGCACAATGAGGTACTATTGAGAAACAAAAATTTACTGGAAAATGAGATCAGCAATCATTGTTTGAGAATTGGAAGGTGTTAGTCTTGAAAGCATTTACAAAGACAATCTTCAAATTTGCAAGTGCAAACTAGATGAAGGTTGGAAGCTGAGTGTAATCTAAGCTAGAAGTCAAAAAATATATAACTTACATAAGATTTTTAACAATAGAGTCTTCAGGGCCATGGACCTTGGCTCCATCCCAGAAGCAATCCAAAGGTGTGATTATGGTACATGGAACAATCTTTGCCAACCACTGGCACAACAAATGTACTAATTAATTCATAGTCTTTATGATTATCAAGAGAAAAACTGATCATAGTCGGGCAGCTCAAGGGTTCTTATAAGAGGTTCTGTCAAGGAAAATACACACACAGTCTGCGGTGAATGCACAGTGGTACATACACGGTCTGCGGTGCATGCACAGTGGTACACACACAGTCTGCGGTACATGCTTTTTTATAGAAGAAAAAAAAACAAAAGGCCCCGAGAAACTTTGTGCAACAACAAAAACAACTTTGAATGAGAACTAAATCATCATTAGGAAATTAAACTTAGCTAAACTACTGATTCAGAATTCAAATAAAGCAAAACAAAAATAATAGTGTCTGAGGTTTCAGTCACCCGACTGATTCTAATTGTTTAGCACCAAATCACCAACCCCATAAAAATCTATGGCTTTTATTTTTGCCATATTTTTTGAAAATTGATTTTCTTTCTACTTCTCAACTATTTTTAATAGTGGAAATATAGATTAGCTACTGTTTAAAGCTGAGACACTGACTAGTTAAAGATATAGGTTATTATTTTGTTAGATGTGGTTGTGTCACACCACACAGCTTTAAATAATAGCAAAATAACAAGTGATATCTATTACTTCTATAAATTAAAAAGATCTAAAAACTTCTAAAAAACAATTAAATAAAAAAATAAATTAAAAAAAAACACTAAGCCCCAATGACCAACCCTAGTTTTTCATGGTATGTGATCGATGACCAGACCCACAGATATTATTTTGTTTATTCTAAGCTCGAACTCCCTGAGAAATCTGTTCATTACATGTTGTGCCGTTCAATAAGTTTCATCAAGTATAATTTTGCTCTGTCATCAAGTTTAAACAATCATGAATCTATATCAGGTACAAAACTCAAACAGTTTAAGTAGTGCAGGTAACAGGACTACTTTGCTGTTCCACCATCTCATGTGAAACTTGTTGCGCGAACTGTCAAAATGGATGGATGTATGTATTAATTAGGGCTTGAAATTTTTGAACTATTCAATTGCGTTTTTTTCTTGTACTTTAAACTAAGTGCTTAGGAGTTATCAAAATTTGTCCTTATTAATATTATTATAACTGCTATATTTCCAAAACTGCTAAATAAACTGTACATGCAGTCTAACAATAAATTTAATTACTCATCTACATGAGTTTTTTTTTTATGAGGAGTTAGTTGTCGAAGTGTTAACAAAACTTAACCAATAATGACTATTGTATGCTTCATCTGCAGTTATGAGTAATTAACATTTTTCAATAAAGCTGAAACTATATTGCTGTTACCTTCTGCATTCGGTATGGGTTATCATCCAGCTCTGGAAGACTAGGTGAATAGCACAAATCCTTGAGACTCCACGTTCTAAATTGAAATAACACACAAAAATTACTATCATCCCCTTATCACAGTTAAAAAACTTGCTTTGTCTTCTTAAACTTTAACCCACATTTCATTAATTGAGATTCATTCTTCTACAAACACAGGTGTGATAAACATTAGAAAAGAAACAGAAGTCTCAAAACTTTGTGTAGATATAAATTGGTTTGTCCCTCTAAGCTTTCACTACAGACTGTATAACCACATCACTTCTGTGATCAGGGCTCAAGACAGAGCCAAAAGCTTGGAAGAAAAGATCAGTTATATTACAGAATCTAAATGTTTGAATCATAGTTTTTCTTTACTAATATAAATCCACATTTTGCAAAGTTTACAACATTTTAATTTTTTGGCTTTAGATCAAGCCCAGTCTCAACAAATACACTGAATGATCAATTATTCACTTTGGATGGTTTACTAGCTAAAACAGTTTGATTTCTTAATAAATTTCATACTGTATCATAAAAAATGGCATTTTTCTAAAACATATAATATTTAAAATGAGTGAATCATAGAGCTGCAACATTTAAAAAAATCTTTTTTAAAAGAATCTAATTGTATATATAAATACTGGACCAGAAGTTTTATAAATATTCTAAATCACTATAAACCACTGGTTCCCATACTCACTGGGCAAAAACCTCTACTGTGACTGAAGTAGCTTTCTTGAGTACTCTCAGATGCTCCTTCATAGCCTTGACAGTTAGTATGTTGGTTCCCTTCTGTTTTGGTGACTGAATCAGCAGCTCATTAGTGTTGCCACTCCCTTCTCCCAGCTGAGCTTTTGTGTAATTCAGTTCCTCCTGCAGTCTTCCATCAACTAGCAATGAAGTAATAACAATAATTTGAAACAATTCAAAAGCTTAACACTGACCAGAAGCCTTTTTCATATTAAGGTCATGTTCTACCTTTTCAACCTAGACTGGTTTTCTGGTTGGTTTGGTTTAAACTTCCAATCGAACACTTTCCCAACCTTTTCCACGTTGGAACATTTTTAAACCTTTCAATAATTGATCAATCAAACCAATCAAAAACAGTTTTTCCCAATAGAACACTAACAAAACTCAACCAACCAAAAACAGTTTGTCCTAATAGAACATGGTCTGAGTTACATCATGCAATGTGAACTTTACTAACCTTTTCAACCCTAGACAGTTGATCAACATCTAACTTCCCACAAGATAGGTCATTTTGTAATGAGAAATTGAAAAGTGATCAAGCATAAAAAATTACCAACGATGAAAAGCGAAATTCTCTTAAACTAGTAACAGGAAATGTATGGACTCTAGTTGGGAGAATTTAGTAGCAAGCCAATTGGTGTACTTGGGTTAAAAGCTATACAAAAAAGTGGTGTGTTAAAAAAAACTTCATTTGGTTCCAAATGCTTAGCAGAGCAGTTTATAAATCCACTTAAACAAAAAAATATGCTATAAGTTGAAAAACAATTGCCACTATTGAACAGAACGTAACTCTTAAGTAACGATTTCTAAAAAACGTGTTTTACACTTTTGGATTTATCGTGTTTGAAGCAAGCTGAAAAATAGAATGAAAACTTTGCTACTTCATTAGCAACTACTGACAACGGTGTTGTGTAAATTCAGTTTTTCCACTGACTAACTTGACTTTTTGCATAATCATACCTGAATAGAACCTTTCATCAATACGCAGTAGCATAGAACTAGAAACTGTCTTTAAAAATGACAAGAATTATTGGAAACGGACTGAGAAAGGTTCACATAAAATTATAACTACATATTTGCTTAAGTTACGTTCAAAATGTTAGAGAACGTTAAAAATCAACGTTAAAACACATAAATATGGAGGGAAACTCTCAAATCACAAGTTTTGCCGAAGCAAAGAATGCAGCAATTGAAATAGTTTCTTGACACATGAAAGTGGGTTTCAATTAAAACTTGCCAAATTAAAATCCTTCTTGTTCGCCACGTTAAATCAGACTCGTGCTGTTGAGATTTTTGTAGCAGTTATTTTTGGAATTTGAGTTTTTGACCAGGAAAAAAACCAATTGAGGCTTTTGTCGTTAAGTAAACTAGGGGAATCGGTCTAGCAGTGTTCAAGGTAATGCATTAATTTGCATCGTGAAAACATAGCGACTTACTTCAGACGGGGTCACAACGCGGAGATGTACATCGAGCTAAGCCAGTTTCATATTACAGCTAGCGTATTTTAAGACAAACAAGTGCGATTAAGGCAGCATCCAATTATTGTAATTATGGTTTGTGAAGATCGAAGGGAAGTACGAGGCATTTGTGGAATGTTCTCAGTCGAAATGGAGCCAATTCTGAGATGGTGATCGATTAAAATCACGATATTACAGATAGCAAATGAACATGCAGCTCCTTCTAATGACACGCGTCCGTAGAAATTAGTTTTAAGGTTTAACGCTTTTGAACGCAGGTTTTTTTCTACGAAATTCACTTAGAGTTAAAATGTGCGGTTGAGCAAGACCTTTGGAGTGTGTGTCGTTAGTTCTTGAACAAAACTGTATAAACGGATAACAAAATACCTTGCTTGAGCGCCTCTTTCTGACTCGCAAACTCCAACTGTGCCTACTACAGACCTTGCAGTGTGTTCTCGAACAGATTGTAGCGAGCCAAAGTTAAATTAGACAACAAAAAATGCCTGGCTGAGTTCAGAATTACTTTTTCGTGGGAAAATAGGAAATAGGATTACTTGCTTTATCAATATGATCTAAAGCTCGACATGATCGATCAGTGCATGTGTGGTACCAATCATCCAAATTATCCGCTTGCGGACGGTCAACTAACAATATTAAGACTGCAGAAAATTTATCGGCAACCCTGTGCACCGTTCTTAAGTTAGTGCTAATTTCAGATCAACTCACAAATTCGCACACGAAATTCGAGACAGAGTTATCAACGATTTGATCAACTCACAAAAGGTTTATTAATTCTTGTAGCAGAACACGCGGTAATTACAAGTAAAACAGTTAAAGTGTCCGTCGGCATCATTGCAGTCGTTGTTTGATCAGAGCATGGTGTGGTTTTTGCACCGCCACTGATCTTTTTTTACTTTGTCTGGAAAACATATTGAAATACTTGACAGAATTATTTATCATTTATAAACAAAACAAGTGACTGCAATGAACATCCCGATTGTAAGATATTCAACTGGACACGTACGTTGTGTAACACAAGCCAAGAAAAAATATCACCTGAGATCTTTGAAAACAAAACGGACTCGACATATTTATTTTTCTTTAGAAAAAAAGATATGGATTCCGCCTGCAGAGAGAAGAGCTCACTTACTTTCAACCCACAGCTTCTCCACATCTGTTTCCAGATTTGCACGCATCAGCCCAATGGAAAAGAACGTTAGGAAGAGAAAGCCCAACAGAATAAAAACGCACGAGTACCGTTGGGCCCGGCAGCCATGACTGAATAGCAAACCCTGTAGTTTTGCACGAATTTTCAATGCACATCTGCTCCCCCTCGCACGACCCTGAATTAACAAAATACAAAAACAGGTAAATTAGTTAAATCAGTAGAGTTCCGATGTTTTGCGCTAACATCTGACCATGCCTCGTGGCTTCCCGTTACCCAATATCAAAAACTAAAAAACAATGCAGTTTCAATTATTGTACGTTTCGTTAACATTTTCCAGGACAATCGGTAACATTATGATGGCTTCTTTGTTCCAAGGTAAACTTTAAAAGCATTCAAATGGGTTGCTGGTAGCGTAAGAATAATAGAGACCACCCAAAGACTCTCCATTGCTATTTACGAAGACTTCTGAAAACATTTACATGAACCGAACAGGAAGGGCGAGGTGAAAATGTAAATTTATATCTGTGACTCATGTACATTAAAAGAGAAACAAAAAAATATGTCAAAAGCCTTGTTTGAGGGGTAAATAATGCTAAAGAAGGTTTTTTTTTAGTAGTATGGGTAGAGGTGCCTCTTGAGTGTAAACATTTTAATTTTTGTCCACAAATTGATTGTTGTTCCATCAGAATGAAGAAAACACAAACAGCACTACAGCAAAAAACGTTGAAATAATACAAGTTTAGATTTGAATTGAAAGGTAAAGATGCTTGCGGAATATTCTCAGCGTTATATTGTCAAACGGAGTAGCTGAGAACTTGACGTCTTTCAGTTCTGTTGGTGGGCTGATGTTTTGACAAAGGGGAACCGCAGACCCTATCGAGCGCAGCTCCCTTGCTGGGTGCCATCGAGTCCTCGCTAGCATAATGTGACAAAATCGTTGTCCCCTTCTATCAAACCCATTATGCCGCATTACAATTTTAAGGTCAATATAAGTCAAACTTGGTTCCTTATTCTGCTATGACCTCCCTGATTGCGAGAATTAAACAGTCTGTTCAGAATAAACCCCTTGAAGCAACGCTGAAGTGAAAAATTCTCATCGAATTCTTACTTCCCCCTAGCGTCAGCGATGTTATGATTGACTGTTGAGTGAAGAATTAAAAATACCGCAAGCTTTCGAGATTTGTACACTTCAAGTTACTGCCATTTGTTAACGATGGCTACAAATATGTGCTATGCTTTAATCAAGAAAATCATTTCGATCTGCAAACGCTAAGGCCGGGAACTCCTCTGAACTGCCATCCCTCATAGTAATGTAAACAATTCGTATGGAATCGATCTAGGCGAGAACCAGAAAGAAGTAATGTTCGATCCATCCATTGCTGTTTTGAGCAGTTCGGCAAGATTGAGTTCCTTTAAGAGTGCAGTTTCACCACGGCTAGATATAAATAAAACATGTTAACATACCTCATCTATATCTCTCAGTGCATCTTCTGCCCAAATCCGCTGGTTCGGTACGAATCCATACATTATTCTGATTACGAGACGACACAAGTTCACGCAGCGCTCACAGGGACGCAGTTCACTTTCAGCCACAAATAAGCCAAAATTTCTCGTCAGAATCCGTCAAAGGTTGTCAAGTTTCACACACAATGCAACCAAGGGTCTCTGTAAGAAAGAATTTGTAAAAAAGCCTCAGCTTGAGGCTCAGAAACTGTGCCCATTTCTCACATCAAAAGAATACAACACTTCCCTCGTTCATATGAAACTTGACCGCGGTAGAACACGATGCTAATCTACCAACGGCCTTACGTCATGAATTGGGGGTCCCTGCGTCCAATCCCATTGGTTTATCTCAAAAGCAATTAGTTGTCCAGTAGCGGCTTCAGATATGCGCTAGAAAAAGACCACACACCTCGATCAAAATACATTATCTTCTTCATTTATCTCACCCGGAGCTACTGCCAAAAAGTGATACAAATAGAAAATGCACGAGTCTTTAAGAAAATAGGGAGCTGAGTTTAAGTTATTTCTAAAAAAAACCTTTCGCCGCAATGCGATATTTATTACACGTATTCTCCAGAGATGAAAAAATGCCTTTTGCCAACTCCAAAGCACGGAGTCAAAACATCAATGTTCAGTTTCTGTTGAACATGACTCTCAAACTCTCCCCCGCTGTGAGAGCTTTATAAAGGTCTTTCTGCCGGTCAGGGCTTTAACCCGTTTCTACTCTCCGCTAAACAGATTCCTCCTTCAGTTGAAGTCTTATCAATTTTCGTGCTTATAGTAAAAACTATCGTCCGAATCCCGCCGCCTGGGTGTCGCTGGTTTTGGGCGCATCAAAATACTCCGTAGAACACTCAGTAAACTTTGAGCTGTCGATCACTTAAAGTGATTCTGACCGAACTTGTCACGTGTGGTGCCGGTAACCGCAATTATTGTTCTGAAACCCTTTTGGTCCCTGTTCAACTGGTAAATTCTCCCAACTAGAATCCGTATTTTTCATTGAACAAGCTTGGGAGAGAGAACTTTTCTCAGTATCAAATGTCTTATTTTGTACATGTTAGATAAGGGGAAGTGAGATATCGAGAATTGGCTAGCACTTAAAGAGCTAATAAACCCAAATTAAAGTCTTTGAGCTGGTTCGTTTGCTGCATGCGACATTTTGACACTTTAATAGCGATATGACCATAAACTACCCGTATTGTTCGGTACCACACCCCAAAAGCCACTGAGAAACATAAAATTTGAACGATTACATCAATTTGCACTTCCGTCCTTAGAGTGAACACATTTTGCTTCGTTTGCGACTTCACGGCCAAGTGTTTTCTTTGGGCGATCAGAGAAACAAAATACCAACCTTTATGTTTGTCTTGTAATAGATTCTAGTTTGGTATCTCGCTAATTTCTGCCTGGACGGTTTATTCACGCTTTTTTTTTAAATTTTTTTCGGTGTCAGCCCAAAATAAAACTCTTGACGCTTCAAATTGCCACCCATGCTACAGACAGTACACGCTAGCGTTCACTTTATAGCAATTTTTAATTATTGTTCTTGAAAACGCCGCATTTATTACAAGAAAATAAACAAACTAAATTGATCTAAATCACTTTACTCCAAGTGATATCAATTGCCGTGCCTTGCTCGCTTATTTTTTTAATGCAGTGACATAACATAACATACATAATATACAAAACTATAAATTGTATTGAGACCAATACTGGTAGTTATGGCGGGGTTACGCCTAAACTTTTGTTGGATAGTGAGGAAGTTGAATATTGAGTAAAATCAGCAAACTGCTTTTTTGTTTGAGAACGGTTTGGCGTATTAACTTCAAAATTAGTTTTTAAACTTTCCAAAAAATCACCAAAATGAGAATTCTCTTTAAAACTACCAACTCCTTCAAGAAAAAAAAACTCAAAATTCATGTAAAAATGTTTAGAGTATTCAAGCTGACTCTCCATCATTCCATCTGTGTTTTAAGCACAGCGATTTTGTAGATTCAAATCATGGGCGGAGATATCGGAAAAAACATTAGGAAAAGTGGCCACAAAGCGCGAATTAGGTGTACTGTCGGTCCTTGCCGAAAGTTAATTAATGATACGAGTAAGTTTTTTGAAAACGCGGCCGGCCCAAATAATCAAGGCGATAATCGGCAGAGGAGATATGAAGTCTTTCTGGTATTGAACTGTACAAATGCTCGAGTGGGTAATAGGCATCCATTTTTCTCACTGATGAAAGGCAAATTCGCGGTAAAACACTGAACTTGTCTAAATAATTAAAACAGATAGTTTGAACTATCAAGATCAAGAAGAACTGATTGTGAATCAGCGCCAAGCCCAGAGATTCAACAACTAACGACTAAAGATTGAGCCGTACATTCATTTAGCAGTAATAAGTCTAACTTGAAGAAAAACCAATAAACTGTCTGTTTCCTGCTGAAGAATTACTCGACAACCAGCGTATAAAGAGGTCAGAACTGTATTCAGAACAAAAGTTTTGCCCACCAAACAAAACCTAGTTACGTATTGATACCGTTTCCCTACTGAATGTCATTTCGTTCATTGCAACTGTCCTTTTCACGGAAGAGCTTAAGCCGGCTGCAACGCAGGCTTCGCATAGAAAGTCATTTCATCCAATCGCAACAGTGCTCATCCAATCGGTAAAAAGTTAATAGATTCACCTGTGTCACACTGAACGGGCATCCAAAGGATGTTCACCAGAGTTGTTAACTTTTAAGAAACGTTTATAAGTCACAAAAACTACAATCCATTTTATTTTTCATAACTGTTCTAATTTTAAGGATACATCAGATAATCAATAAAAAAAAACTTCGTACGGATTGTGCCGATTAATATGTTGAGCAAAACTTGTTCTCATTGTAACAGACAACTTTTTGTCATATTCTGTGTTCGGGCTTCAAAGTTATTTGCACAATTCCCAAGGTAACATAAATAGTTTGACCTCTGAGCATGTAATTACAGCAAAGGGCGCGTGTTGATCGGCTGTAATATTGGCCGGCTTTGCCGATATTAATTACTTGCTGACAAGCTATTTACCGAATGCCGAATGTACCCGTGCGCTTTTTCAAAATTTAGTTTTCAAGCATCAATTAAAGCCTGATTTTGACGGCAATGGTTTGAAATAGTTTATCATGACACACTAAAGCGCGTTTTGAGTCAAAGTGGGCTGCAATTTTGTTGTTGCCAGCGAGTTTCCTCTTTTTCTTAAATCTAGAAAAAGCGAAGAAGGAACTATAAAAATTTACTGCCACGAATCACAGTGGCACGAAATCTTTTTAATTTAAAAAGAAAACACTGATTTTCTAAAGCGGAAATGTGAAGGCTAGTGCAGTCGTGCTACAAATTCCTATGCCTTTTTGTCACCCGATTGAATTCTTTCACACTAAAGGTTACTTTAATCTAATTTCCACTTTTCCCCTCTCTAACCGGATTGCCTCTCTCGAACATTTAGTTCGCTACTCGGGGCGGTGCACGTTAAAGAGTAATTAATAAACTTGCAAAGGAGCAGCAAACTCAGGCTTAAAGCACGAGACGTGCCGGCGAACCATGATTCGTGTTCAATATCTTTACAACTCTGACAAAATTCTAATCAAGGACGGTGACAAAAGAAAGTATGCTTACACACAGAATTTATAATTAATATCCTACTTTCTCTCGAGTTGCCGGGTTTGCGAAAGATCTAGCCCTTGAATAGTGAAGTGTTTCGTGATTTTATCCTTGTTATTGGACGTAAAGACTTTACTGAACCCGTTGGCCTTTGATCTGCTCTTCGTGGCTAATTAGTAACAATACATCAGGTTAGGAAAGTATTCCTAAAGTGACTGTTTTAACTTCTCGATGAGAAAATGTTTGATTTACCTGTCCGTTGATTTGAATAGATACGGTTTGCGGTTGATTGAACTTTTGTTTTTCCTTTTCTGAGGCTGTAAAGGAAAATTTTACTGCGAGGGCACTGCAGTACTGAAACAGAATGGAAAACGCAGAGCATATTCTACGTGCAGGCAAGAGAAAAATCCGGAAAAGATAATTAGTACAATCTTTATTTTTCACAAAGCCCATCTATGCTTTACCTTATTGCTGATTAACCTTTCTAATGGTTTCATCTCCATATTTATTTCATTTTATCAATATATATTCCATGGCTAGGCGTTCAGCTGGTCTGAAACGGACTGTGAATCCACACCTTGTACGCACTAACACAGCAAACCACGTGGCACAGAATTGGAACAAGCTACAACCGTATTGGTTTCATTTCTGTTTCTGGCCAAGGTAGGAGAACCAAATTAGAATTTTACGCAACCCAGCCCTATAAAAAGTGCGCAAACGAATATTACACAATATAAAGCAAGTGTAAACAAGCCCGCAAGACTAAACAATAATACACGAAGTTTTAACAATTGCTCAATTATTGCAGAGTAACAACTGAATTATGATACTCGTCTTGTTTTATGTTCTTTTTGTTTATCTTGTTTCCCTTCCATACAGCTCCTGCAAATTGTAAAAGCTTTCTCAGTATCCTGAAAACTCCAACCGTGGGTCACACAGCCAATCGTAGATTTAACCGTCCATCAACCAACCCAAAGCCTGAGGCTCGCTGAGGCCTGTTACATAAATTACAATCCAATATGTGTTCTTGGTGCAAAGTCAAATTAAAGGTAATGTCTTGTTAATACAACCGCTGTCGCTTTCGTATTAGTCGTACGTAACTTTTGAGGTTTCAACCTTAAAGACAATCAAAAGAAATGCAGTGAATGATATTTGTTGGTAAAAACTAGAAACCCGATCAAGTCTCACAAGAGTGCTGTTGTTACTATAGGTATGCGTATCTGAACGAGCGAAGCCGTGTCAAGGTCTGTCAACTGCAAAATGAAGGATGGTAGATATAAACTCTCATTGAAACCCAATAATTCTTCCGGATGCGGCACACTTTAGTAATGCTGCCAAATAACAACAACAACGATGATATTGATAATATCAGACAGTGTTAATGATAATAATGATAATGATAATGATAATGATAATGATAATGATAATGATAATGATAATGATAATGATAATGATAATGATAATAATAATGATAATGATAATGATAATAATAATAATGATAATGATAATAATGATAATAATAATAATAATAATATTGATAAAGATGATAATGATGAAGATTATGATAAAGATTATAATAATAATGATTTATTCGCTGTATTTCATGTCTAAACTGCTAACAACCGCCCACGTAATATTGTTAGGTTCATGCAGGACAGTGTTACGGGACAATCAGTCTAGCTGGGCCGGCTGTTGAGTAGAAATCACAGCACATTTCCTGTCGCTAAGCATCTTGTTTTGGGCAGCAATGAAAACTTCAACAGCTTTCTTCGCACTCTTCCTTAGGAACAACAAGCAGACAACAAGTAATAACAATAATAATGATAACAATAATAATAACAATAATAATAATAATAATAATAATGATAATAACAATAATAGTAATAATAAAACTTGTGATAACTATGATAATGACGGTGTTAACAAAAACAGTAATACAATGATACTAATGATAACATTGATACTGATAAGATTTAAAATATATAATGATAATAACAATAATAATAATAATAATAATAATAATATTATTCAAGAGTAATAATTATGATAACAAGAATGAGTAACCAAAATTAATGATGACGATAGAAATTGTGGTATCGCGTTGATAACTTTATTGGCTGCTTGATAGTACCAAATTGTTCCTTTTAATTTAATTCTACAGCGTTAATAGCGGCTGAAAGTTCTTATTTCTATACTTGCAAAAACGTAGAAGCTAGCTCAGTAGCCAAAATTCAAGCGAATTTAAATTCATAATATTCATAATTTTCAACTCGGCTTTAAGGAGCACAGTGATGGGTTTTCATAACAAGTGGCGGACTACTTACGTACTGAAATATGTCAAACCTTGAAACACCATATAAAATACACGCTTTTTAATAAGAACCAGTAAGTTTGGCGATTCGAGCCTCAAATTGTTCTTAATTTATTCTTATTTCTATGTGTGGTTTAAATCGAACAAAAACTAATATAGTCTAAGGTACTGCTGCAGTACATTCACTCTGACATTGTATCAATTAACAGTAACAGCGTTATTAAAATGAAGTTTTTGTTAGTTTGCGTTGATCATTCATTTAGTTTTACTACAAAAGCTTGCCTATTTCCCTATGAAGGTACAGTATGCTGTATGCCTGTTTACACCGATTGTAAGGCACAACCTTCAGGGTAGTGTTTAATTTGAAGCAATAAAAAAAATTGCGAATCATTTTTTGTAAAGCTAAAAAAATTGCTCGATCGAGCCCCGAGCCTCAGCTTGTTCTTAAATTGTTCTTAACTTTTGGCCAATCTGGCCCTCGTTGTTATTATAAAAAAAACAAAGAAAAGAAAGCGTGTACTCGACTCGCAATATATATATCTTATTTCACCTTGTATCCGATTAAAACGTAAAATAGTCTTCAGAGCTTGAAGAACAAATGTTTTTAGTTAACCCGAAAATATTTGAGATGACCAGAAACATGTGGTTTTTAATGCTTTTCAGCATGTTGCAGCCTTCGATAAAACGTTTTTTTCTTTTGCACTTAAAAACACTTTAAAAATTATGGTCGTAAGAATAGCATTAGGTCGTCTAGGGCAGAATCAATCTCCTCGCCAGGACATTAATTGCCCGTGACTGAATATTCCTAGCTGCGGCTGTGACGGAGACAAATGGTTTGCTGAAACAAGCTTCATATCAGTCGACATAAAATCAAATTTCATTAGCCATTTCGAACACCACCACAGCCAAATTCTTCAAATAGCGCTCCTGGTTTCGCAATCGTCTTCAAATCAAACTTGGCAACATTGACGATCAAGATAACGCAAAATTAAAACTAAATGTGATGACATGTAATTTGTTAATTCAAGAACATGTTTAAGGTATGTTTTAGAGGAAACAAATCAAGAGAATTCTTAAAGCTTAGAAACTATCTCTCCTTCGTGGCCGGACCCTAAGGACAACAGCAGACGGATTAGCTTTGTACGCAGATGTTTTTAATCAGCGAAACACACGAGTTCAGTGCTTGTAGTAATTGATAAATTGTTTGTAAACTTGAAAATGATGGCTTGTCGGCTGATACAAGTTAACTAATTGCGACGGTGACCCGGACTAAACGACTATACAGCCGATGACTTTTGTAAATAAGCTAGTAAGTAAATTCTTACGTTTCTAAGCCAAGGCCAAGAAAGATCAATGACTCGGCTAAGACAAGCAGCGTTCAGGATCCTGTTAATTTGAGCTGCAAAAACTGCTGATATCAAATTGAATTAATCTACGAATTGTCGAACGACCACAGCAACGCTTGATGGATTTCTGATTAAGGGTAATTATATATTTAGCTTTTCTCCTATAAACGCAATTTCGCCAACACAGCACCTTTGAAGAGAAAACGTTGTTTTTTGGCCAAGAATTACGAATTTATTTTCTTTTATTAATTGAATTGGTCATGGCCGGCAAACGTCGATTACACCGCAACTCGCAACGAAAATTAGCAGAACGCTGGTCATTTGGAAGTATTTAATCACAGATTCCTTGTTCCTTCTCCATACTGCACCCCTTCCTTCTTATTCTGTTATTGTTTGGCTTTTTCTCTTCTCGATTTTTTTTGTTTTTCCCTTTTTTCGTCCGCGCTCAATCATCCTTTTTTCACTTTTTGACTGCTCACAGCTCAGTGCTGATTTTCGGGTTTTTTTTAACTTTTTGAAAAATAAACCAAAAGCTGATTTGCTAACAAACTGAAACTCTTAGCCAACTTCTTCAAGATTTCCGCTGTTGTCGGGAATGTCGAGTAGTTACAGCGTAGTTACGGAGTTACAGCGTTGATTTTTTTTTACTCCATTAAAGACCAAAAACGTTACTTTGCCTAAAGCAGCACACTAATGCAGATTTTAAAAATACTTTAACACGCATGCGCAGATGTATATTTTGAACTCCACTCCCCTCTTAAGATCATATTATCGCCCTTGGCCTGGGTGGATAGGGGGGGAGGGGGGGGACGGGGGACGAACGCTGACCCGCTCTTGGTTTCCTGACACCGGGCAGGAAGGGTAGTCAGGGACGAACAAGATATCGATCATTCCGTAATCAAAAATTAGTTGATGCTATAATTTTGTGGTTGATATCGATTGTTGGGTTCACTTTTCCCTTTCCTTCAACTAGTAACTTGACTTGAAGACTTACAGATGAAGAACTAACTTTTCTAACGCCGAAGTACGGTCGATGTACAAAATAGTTTTTATGCATTGAATAACTGGGGCTATAGACAGGCGCTTAGTCAGGGTTTTTACCATTACCCGGAACATTTCGAGGCTGTTTATCAGGATCGTTTGGCTCAGCCCTCAGTGTGGTACAGTACGCTTTGCTCAATTGTGATTAAAAAAACGCATATTATACTTTAAGCAGTGCTCACACTTTTTAGAAATTATTCCAAAATTATGCTACTTAATTAAAATTATGATCTCTCGCACTTAAGTTATGCTGCTTAGATCGAGGACGGAGACGGCGGCAGTGAACAATAGTGAATACAATGGCTGCAGTTGGAATGCGCCGTGTGGGTCACCTGCACGCCTTCGTCAAAAAAATTGCAACGAGAAAACCTCAGTTTTGAAGTTCTAACGACTGCGAGAAGTCGAGCTACAGAAAGTTTTGTATATGTTCGTTTATCTTCAAGAAAAAATATTTTGTATTTTTCTATTGACAAAGCATAACTTGAACAAAAGAGAAAGCAAGATTTAACTAGCCATATTATACTCGGTAAGCCGTTGCGTCGGTGTTATCGTCCTTGTATCTTAAACTCTCTTTTGGTTAAAATCTTGCTTGCCCTTTTCGATCACTGAGTATCTTACTGCTAGTTTGCTTTCTCTTTTGTTCAAGTTACGATTTGTGAACAGAAAAAGTTAAAACTATTTTTCTTTACGACCAACAAAAATTGACAACATTCTCATGGTCATAAAAGTTTCAAAACTTGGCTTTTCACGTTGTAGTTTTCAAGACGACAGCCTGCCGGTGAACACCATGGTGCATTACAACGTGCAGCTACACTGCTGCTTTCTGCCGTCGTCGTCGGCGTTGCTGTTCTCCTTAAGCTTGTCTTAACTAGACCGAGTAAATTGTCAGTCGTTATTCTGTTTTCTATAAACCACTTGGCTGAGCGTAAAGTTTAGTGTTTTGTCACAATCAATGATTGTAAATACACCACAACATTCCACGTACACACTTTCTTTATAAGAACTAGTAATTTGGCCGAGGCTCGTTGTTTTAAAACTTTTGGCAATTTTAGCCTCAAATTGTTCTCATTCTATGTGTGCTTAAGGCGGGAGTAAACCTGAACTTTTGTTGGTAGTAAGGAAGTTGAAAAGGATATTTGAATAAGAAGAAATTTGAGTGAATCAGCAAACCGTCCCTCCTGGCAAGGCAAGGCAAGGCAAGGCTAGCTTTGGTCTGAGGACGGTTTTACATCAAATATTAACTTCAAATTCAATTTTAAACTTGCAAAAGAAACACCAAATTCAAAAAACTCTTTAAAACTACCAATCTTCAAGGAAAAGAAAACTCAAAATTCATCAAAAAATTCTAAAAATATTCAAGCTGACCCTCCTTCATTCCATCTGTTTTTTGAGCGAAGGCATTTTGTAGATTCAAACCATGGACGGAGGTATCGGAAGAAACATGAGGAAAAGTGGCCACAAAGTGCGCTTTGGGTTTACTCCCACCTTAGCCTCTAAGGTATTGCAACGTACATGCAATGGAAAACGAATTTGATCAGTTTATCGCCGGTGGATAAGGCCGAGTCATTTTATTTTACCCGAGACATTTCCAAATGACAAACGATGACAAACTGCGAAGCATGCATTTCTTATTCGTTTTGTATTTTCCTGTAAAAGATTGAAACTCAGTTAACTTTTTAAGAAAAAAAAATCAGTTATCGAGCCCGAGCGTCAGCTTGTTCTTAAATTGTTCTTAAAATTATGGTCACTCTGAGCCGATTATATAAAAAGAGCGTGTAGAAATGTGTCTAGACGGGAATTCGTTTGTACTAATTGGAAAATGCGTGCACTTCCGGCACTTGCAACAGGAAATGTTCACCGAGTCAGATCTGGCTACTTCCGGTTCTTCTTCCGCCTAACTAAGTATTTAAGCTTTCACGAACTTGATTAAAAACAAAAGCTATTGATGTCTTATAGAATTTAATTGTACTAACTCACCTGAGGTAAGTTTGTTATACTTTTAATTTTAACCAAATATTCTCAGCTGGTTGAATGGTCGACGTATGTTTGAACGTTATTCAATAAAGGACAGAAACAAATGCCGAGGGCGCCCAACACTTTGGTAAAGATTGGCTTAGCTCTACACTGCGGCAGCAAAACGCCTATACCGCTTTCATTAGCCTTCGTTCTGAATGAGATTGGCATAACTTGTTCAATTTGCTGCGGAAGATATCAATCAGTGAAAACCTTTTTGAGATTATCATTAACAGTCTTTCAATAGCATGAATTGTGGTCAGGGTAATTGAACTCGCATTCTATTCGTGTCAAAGTAGATTAAAAAAAATTACCAGAGCATCTGTGGAGATTCGATATTAAAAAAAATTTACTAGAGCATCTGTGGACATTCGAGATTAAAAAAAACATTACCAGAGCATCTGTGGAGATTCGAAATTGTAGGCTTTATTCGCTTCTTTGATTAGAGAGGGAAATGATTATAAAATCTTTTGATTGAGTCACGGGAAATAATCATGTTACGTTAGGTTTCGTCGTTTTCACGAAATACAGAGGGAATAAATACATTCAGATTCAAGGTTCTAGTTTAGTACTAGAAAATCGGGCAACATGCGGTTCCTTTATTAACACAAGGTGCCCTCGAGGTGATAAACGCTACCCCCTACCCTTCCCCCATAGGAAGAACAAACCCCTAACCCACCCTTCCCCCACAGGAAGTACAAACTCTTATAGCTTTTCTTTCACATCAAAAAGGTAGGATGATGCTACCCCTTCCAGGGGGACCTCGATGTCCCTACCCATATCCCCTCCCCACGGGAACTCCGACCCTTCATCCATATCTTAATCTACCCTTCCCTCCCCTACACGGAATCTCTGACCCTTCATCCATATCTTAATCTACCCTGCCCTCCCCTCCACGGAAACTCTGACCCTTCACCCATATCATAAACTACCCTACCCTCCCCTCCACGGAAACTCTGACCCTTCACCTATATCTTAATCAACCCTCCCCTCCACGGGAACTCTAACGGATGAATCAGCCTACCCATGCACAAACTATTTGCAAGGAAGTAATTTAAATCGCCTCTAGCAAAATGTGTTACTCGTGTTTTCTACGTTTAACACATTCTGAACATGGAACATTCTGGAGAAATTTAATTTTTTTTCTAATATGAGTTTACAAACAGTAATCTTTCTTTGCCTGATGCCTCCCGCATAGAATAATTCGTAGCTATTCATGGCTGTTGATGGCAGCTTGTGCATGGAATAGAACTTTTTTTATTTAAATGATGTGGTTAGTTTGAAGTGTTTGTTATATCTCGACGAGGGAGGTTTTTGATTTATAAAGGGATTGAAACCGGTAACATTCCTTGAAGGGCCCAAAGTTTTCTAATAATTCAAATGGTAGTTGTTTTTATCGTTCTGTCCATGTGTAACTCTTTTCGGAAACCAGAGAAAGTTAATCCTTTTAAGGATAAAGAGTCTTGATTGTTGACAAGTCAACTTGTTGACCGGGTAAATAAACTCCATTGATGTCGCCTGAAGCCACAAATAACAAATTTGTTGTCACAAACTTGCTTTAATAAGAGTTTAAAAACGCAATAAGAAAGTTCCATACAATCTGTGCGATTGTATTTAGTGAAAAAACGGGACGTTAAATAAAGATAATACTTCATGAAAAGCTTGTATCTCATAATTAAACTCCTTGGATATACGTATTTTGAAGTATACTGTATAGTATTTTCCTTCGACCATAGCCATCAAATCATTACATGATATGTCTTTCTTTTGGCAGCGATCCGTGGGCAAAATAAACTCAGCAAAAAAGGCCCCTCGCTGAGATGAATGTTTTAAGAAATCACGACTAAAACCCAATGAACAGTAAAGAATAATACATCAATACAGCACTGATAAGTCTCAGGCTGTGATCCTAAAATGTATGTACAGATATATTCGGATGAATTCAAACTTCGTTTTCAAGAAACATGATTTTTTGTCATGCAAGAAAAAAAAATGTAACCGTGCAGACAATTGTTACTTAGAAATTGTTGTCGTTTCTGGGTTAGAAGTTTCCTAGCGTTGCGGTTCCCGCGTCTGCGAACAATTTGTGCGTCGTGCTAGCTGGTATGTTTGTAAGTCGCATTTCCCCAAGCTATATATTATTGTAGCCACATTGCCACTGGAGGAAAGATGGGGGGAGGGGGGGGGTACGTGGGGTCCCCTAACCGCCGTGGGTCATTAAGGTCCGCAATAGAATGACTGATAAAACACGCAAGTTGAAAAATTTGAAAAAAAAAAGAAGTTGTTCATTTGAAAGCAAACCACTATAATGTTCAAAACATTTAAAAAGTATAAGTAGAAAACACTAGTACAAATTTTGCTAGAGATAGTTTTGATAGAGGGCCCTGAAGTGGGGTTCCAAACCCCAGTTACCAGCCTTAACAACAACAACAACAACAACAATAATAATAATAATAATAATTTTTATTAAATGTATAGCGCAAATTAGCATGCATATATATGATCAAATGACTTTAAAATTAAAATCCAAAACATTATCATAATCAAATTAAGGAGAGCACTGTATAAATTTAAACTAATATACTCCAATTTATAATTTGCGATAAAATATGAATAATGTCATTGAATAAAGTATAAAACTATAAATCGAAAGGCAAACCACTGCGCTCTTGAAGTTAATTCTGAATCTGATTGGGGGCCAGGGAAGGTTAATCAATGACGGTGTAACATGCCCAAGTCTTGGGACCGAGCTTACTAGTCGAGCGGCTGCGTTTTGTTCCCGTTGGAGTTTGGTACAGGTTTGTAGCTGTCACACCGTACAATGGACTGTCGTAATAGTCTACTCGTGACATTACTAGTGCTTGAACGATTTACTTTCTACCTTCAAAGCTGAGGAATCTTTTAATGTGTCTATTAAATATTGTGGAGATGGTAAAGTCCCGACTAACAAGTCTTGTTGATAGCTGTTGTCATAACCAAATGGTTGTCAATCCACATCCCCAGGTTCCCGTACGCTGCTAGCTGCAGACACTTTCACATGATCAATGTTGAGTTTAGTTATGTTTGTTTTGTTTAGTTGCGCACGGGTTCCGATTATGATGAATTCAGTTTTTCCATCGTTCAACTTAAGTTTGTCAGTTGTCATCCAAGTTTTGATATCAGTGATGCAACTCTGCATTGCAGTTACTGCTTCCAACTCATTCAGACTTGACCCAGGCTTATAAACGAGAGCTGTAACTGGTTGTCGTCGGCGTAGGCAATTATTTTGATCCAAATTCCAGTTCCCAAATCCCAGCCTCTTTTTGGTCCAAATCCCAGTTCCCAGATCCTAAATCCCATTCCCAATGGTGCAGCTTATGGAATGATGTTTATCACGACTATAACCAGTTGAATAATGTTCCCACTTAAAATAACTCAAGAGCATTGCGACAAATCCCCGTTTCGCTACTAAACTTTTGATTCCACAAGTCTGTTCAATTTTCTTCTATAAATTATTCCTTAGGCTGCCATTTAAGTCAACTGTTATCTTGCAAATTTCAATATGAATAACTGCATTATTGGTTGAAAATTTTCTATAATCACTGTCCGCCGAAAGTCGGATGCTACTTTGAAGTAAACATGCGCATAAATCCGCTGTCGCGGATCAGTTTAAAACTGGCAGAAATTGACCACAGCTTGGAGCCTGGAAGCGAGAATTTGCTGCCAGAGCTAAGAAATACTGATTCTTTGTGCCAACTGATATCTACTAATATACAAGTTTATTTACTTATTTGAAAAAAAATGGACTTAATTTAGCATTTGTGTCATTGTATAGAGTTGGAGACTGACAAAAAACATAAATCCATTTCCATTTTCAAAAGTTATTATTCCACTCCGGGGCATAAAATCCCAGTCCCCGTTTTTTCCAGTCCAAAACAAGGCAAATCCCAGTTCTCATTTTACCCCTTCAGGACCCTCTTGACACGTACCAATCAAAATGAAAACCAACCAGAAAACTGACAAAGGTTCAATCGGCTAACTGATATAGATTCAATCGGCTAACTGATATAGGTTCAATCGGCTAACTGATATAGATTCAATCGGCTAACTGATATACGTTCAATCGGCTAACTGATATAGATTCAATCGGCTAACTGATATAGATTCAACCGGCTTGTCCCCTTGGGTTTCTCGTTACTGCGGTTAAAATCCCCGAGACTATAACGCAGAACAGGAAAAATAGTAAAAAATAAAATAAAATAAAACAAAACAAGAATCGAATCGAATCGACTACAATAAAAAAAGGTCAAAATAGAACTGAATCAGAGCAAAAGAGAAAAGAATTGATTAGAACAGAATTAAATAGAAGAGAAAGGTAAAGCAGGGTGTGTAAGGCCGGG
>JAOBAT010016124.1:5946-32158 GCA_026413305.1 Hydrozoanthus tunicans | reverse complement strand
TGAACTAGTGCCCAGGCATTCCTATCCTACTCTGCTGCCTGAACTAGTACCCAGGCATTCCTATCCTGCTCTGCTGCTTGAACTAGTGCCCAGGCACTCTTATCCTGCTCTGCTGCCTGAACTAGTGCCCAGGCACTCTTATCCTACTCTGCTGCTTGAACTAGTGCCCAGGCACTCCTATTCTTGTCTTGCTATACTTCTGAACTAGTGCCCAGGTATTCCTATTCCTATCTTGCTATACTTCTGAACTAGTGTATAGTGGCGTTCCTACCTTACTCTACTCATGAACTTAAGCACAAGCATTCATATCCAGCTTTACTTCCTGTTTTTGTTCACCGGCATTCTTATCGTGCTTTACTTCCTGATTTTATGCACAAAAAAGTGCCCAATGTGCAAAAACGTCTGCTTTCCTATAATTGTTTTGCTAGTTTCAGAAAGTTAATTGTCAATCAGACACTAAGGGTTTGTTCGTATTGTTTATTTTTCTCCTTTTCGTCCAAAACTAGCAATTTTAACTTCGGTTTGTCTGATGAAAAAACTTAAAACCATTAGAAAAACAAATACACTAGTACGCCCGCTCTGATTCAGTGAATGATGTTCTATTTACATTTGGTAGTTTTCTGAAAAAGTTAATATGATTTTTTGCGTATTTTCATAATTTTCTGTGTATACAGAGCCACAGAGGATAGTGCCGGCATGACGTCAAAAACCAATAAATTTCTATAAAAAGGATTTCAAAACTGAACAAAAAAGGAAGACCTGATTTTATTTTTATTGCAAGTCAGCTACACGCTGCTTTTTGACGTCGTTTCAGTTAGTGGCTAAAACAGTAATTTTTCAGTTTATCCTAAAAGTAAAAATAGAGTTTTTCCTTTAAATCGATATATCTGTTGATTTATTGTGGCATAAACTTACGTCATAGATTCTAAAATCGTTTAGAATTTTTTTAATACCTTGTAACTTGAAACGAAGTAGAAAAAAGGCTGTCAGGATATGAACATTCTTTTATTGACTGAGTGTGCCTTCGTATTTGTATTTCAAAAACTGAAGTCGCTCACGTCTATTAATTATTCCCAAGTGATATCTTTATTTTAAGGTGATAGGTTAAAACGATTGAATACACCCTCAGATAACACTTGTATTGATTGAATATGTCTGCTTTTTTGCTTTCAAATACATAATTGGTTGGGTAGATTGATTATACGTCTTCGTTCGTGCATATAGATTAATTGATCACATCAACTGGATATAAATCGTTTTTCGTGGTTCTAACTCGACTAGAGGATAAACTATTCGAAGCAGTTGTCCAGAGAGCGTCAGTTGTATGAATCTTTGTATATAGATCACAATCAACGGTGCGAAATCGGAAACTAACTCCACTAGCTACTGACGAAATTTCACCAAGCAAGGAACTCTTCAGATTTAACGCGCAACTCAGTGAATATATTTCAAGGTGGGACTCTTATTAGAATAAGGTTTTCTTAGATGTTTAACGCAAATGTTTTTGTCCTTATCTTAAGGACAAGAACGACAAGTTTTTTCAGTGTAGGAACAAACTTTTATAGTGAGTGGACAATTAGACTGAGTTATTTTAAAATCAGTTTGCCCTCTGTAACTTAATGTTAGCAAAACCAATTCTTCAGTATTTGACGACTTAACCTCTATTTTTTCGAGCTTCTCCTTGGGGCGAAGTTAAGAACTTGCGTTTTAGCAAGGGGGTAAGTGATCTCTGGAGGGAAAGGACCTATAACAAAGGGTTTTACATCGAAGAAACCTAACTTCCAGAGGCGCAATCAAGTTTATCAACATCCGATAATGGGAATTTATTGAACATATATAGAGTTAAGCCCGAAGAGCTTGTTGAAAACGAAATCAATTGAGCTGAGCGTATTTCATTAACACAGTTTCTTGTTGAGTAACACCGTGGACACGGTATTCGATAAAAGAGGAAACAGAACACATACAAATTTCTTACGAGAACTAATTTAAGGAGCGAAATACCCGCAAAATGCTCCAGCAAGCAAAAAAACTTCAATCGACGACACTTCTACGTTGCGTCTACTCCTGATACAAAACACTTTTGCTACGAGTACTATTTCATCGCCATTTCAACTGGTTTCAAATTTCACAAACCATGTCATTGCCGGTTGCAGTCTTACATTCGATGCTCAATACGCCGTATACTGTTTTGCACAAGACACATTTTGTAATCAGGTATTTGATAGAACATCAGTTTTAATTTTGCGTTCAGTATTAACTTTTGTGCGATTTCAGTATGCAATTTAGTTTATTACTTTATATCTATTTTTTTAAAATTTCGCAAATTGGGCAATACAAGCAAAGCCAAGTGATCGCTGCTATTCTTGCTATTCAAAAGCAAACAAAAATTTGAGATGTGTTTGTGTTAAACTCGTGTGAACAGGTGCTCAGAGCTCTACCGTCGATGACCATGCTGTCTGGTCTGCCAACAGCTGTCTGTACTCGGCATGAGAACCATTTTTGGTACTATAAGTGCAGCTGCCATGTGATTGGGCGCTTGGATTGTTTATGGAAATGAGGAAAGTGAAACTATTAGCTAGCAAAAGTTAGGCTGTTTTCATTGACGACTTGCAAGAAGGAACTGTTAGTCACTCTGTGCAAATACATCCTTTTTATAAGATCAACTTTATAAGAATAACGAGGCTCAGATTGGCCAAAATTTAAGAACGAGCTCAGGCTCGGGCTTGACAGATAAATTTTTTGAAAACTTTACTGAACTTTGATCTTTAACTGATTATAATTACTGAAAATCGTCTCGGGGAAAATGTCGGCGAATCCACGATAAATTGACCAAATTCGTTTTCCAATACAGCCATATGCAACACTTTTGGCTAAGTTTTTCTTCGATCAAAACGTACATAGAAATAGGAACATTTTAAGAACATATTGAGGCTCAAATCGCCAAAAATTTAAGAACAATGAGCCTCGGAAAAATTTGCTTGTTCTTATTAAAAAAAAACCGTGTATCAGGTTATAGTTCATTCCTGGCTTCATTCATGTCGAGTTTTCCCTTCTGCATGACAAATCACGATTTCAGTTCTTTTTGAAAACAAGTTTTTTCAAACTCGTGTTTGTTTATCTCTGACTTTTATTACTTGCAAGGGAAAGTTTCCGACAATTCTGGTTTCAAATGGCAGTTGATTCTCTATTCTTGCTTTATGGTTCATTTTCCAATTTGACGTCTTAATTTCTATAACAAATACTCCTTAGGTTAAAAACATACCTTTTTTCGTCTAATAAAGATGTTAACACACGAAATTTTACTTATTCGTACAATAAATGAAGTTTTAAATTTGGTGCCTTCCCAACAAATCAGATTGAAATTTGGTACCTTTTTCTAACCTCTTCGCCAGCAATCTTTATTTGACCTATTTGTCAACAAACTTCAAATTGATTTCCGACCTCGCTGCCGACAATCTCAGTGGAGCGCCTATGTCACGCGAAGCACAGACGTGACTTCTTCATGTTTATCTAAAATGGACTTCCTAGGCCAATGTAGAGACCATCAGAGAACTTGTTAAGGAAAACAAAACGGACAAGCAGATATGGGAAATTCTTGTAGAAGCTTTTCCTGAGGTTGAAAAGGGGTTTAACTTTTCAGAATGAAATTTTAAGAAAATTATTTCAAAATGCAGCCCCAGTGATAGAACTAACAAAAACAACAAATTGTAAATCAGATATAAAAGATACAAATGTCGGCACATCGAGTACCCGCCAGTTGCAAGCCGACAAACAAACTACAATAGAGGTGCCCATCTGATTTGACTTTTGGTGTTGCCTCGAACTGTGAACACCTTCAGTTTCACATACCGCAAAAACACAAAGCAATGATTGCAACGCGGCATTCATACTTTTGAGTTATGCAAAATCGACAGAAAAAGACCAACACATTTCTCAACACTTAGCAACCACCTGTTGCTAGATTGATATTACATTTTGAAATGATCAAGTACTGTTACTCCAAAACATGACTTGTTCCTTCCTCATCAACAATTCTCTTCTCAACATACAATGAGCTCTATTCAAAAAAAGTTTGAGAATCTGGAAAAATAATGTCAGTTTGCTACACCACAAAATACGCTTCACAAAATTAACCAGCGAGCCCTAAACACTTTTATTTGATCAGAAACTTGCCATAAGGTTGCACTCCTAATTCTCAAAAACAAAGCATAAAGCAACTAATTTAGAATCTGTTTAGAATTAAATATGCAATTCTAAATCGAGCGCCTTCGTCGGTTTTACAAAGTTTAACACCCAAAAAGGAAGAAGAAGCAGGAGAAAACTGACAATCTGAGCCGTCGTCAACTTGTACTTTCTTTTCAGCCACACTGGCAAGAGTTTTCATCGACCAAACTTTAGACTTTAACTACCGTAGCATACAAGGAAAGCAACTGCGTACATCGGTGAGTGATCAAGTTCGAATCGGACATTCAAACATATGAAAACCCTTATACAATAGTTGAACCCTGATAAATCGAATTGCCGGGGGGAAATGAGATTACTTCAAATTATCGGGGTCAAAATTACAGTAAATTCTAAGGAAAAACAGTTTTCCTTCGAATTAGCGAGGAGTTAGAATACCATATGTTTTACTGATAAAGCTACATAGACGCTTATTTAAAAAGATGTGTTTTTGAGCGGTTTTTAAATAAACTAAGCTGGGAGATGGCAGTATGTAGGAGTAAAACTCGCAAACCTTGCGGTTAGTTTAGACCCCAGGTATTTCTTTCTTCAACAAAAGCATAAATATATCAAATATTTAACCTTTATACACGCTATTTCTTTACAATCCAAATGTAAGAACTACACGAGAAACGATGAAGTGCTTGCGGGTGACAAATTATAGTTTCAAGTGTATATAGAAGAAGAACTGGTTCAAAAACTGACATGCTAGTTGAACATAAAGAAAAATTTGAGCTGTTTAAAGAAACAATCCACCATCTTCGAATCAAAAGTCTTTTGAACTTTCTCACATTGGATGAGTATAATGTAACCACGTGACTCCAAACAAGCAATCTTTTTAACGAGAAAAAGCTTGTGAAACACATACAAAGATCGAGACAAGAAAAAAGCTGAACTATGAAGAAATGTTTGAGCTGTTTAAAGAAACAATCGACACCATCTTCGAACCAAAAGTCTTTTGAGCTTTCGCACATTGGATGAGTGTAGTGTAACCGTCGGGCGTGGAAGCGGAATCTTGTCAGTGTGATAATTCGTGATCCCAAGTATTTTTTGACCAATGATTCATGATTCATTTATAGAATTTCTACATGATTCATGATTCAATGTATTTTTTGTCCATGATTCATAGCCTGCAAGATGATGTGATTCATGATTCTTTCACTTTTTAGCCGTGATTCATGATTCAAGATTGATTCAAGATTCCGCTTCCTCCCCCTATAACCGCATGCCCTAATTAAGCAAATCTTTTTTCCTCAGTTTAAGTAAGCCATGGTCTAAAGAAAAAGCACCAAAATGGCGCCCAGTGTTATGTACAATTTGTTGCAGTTGTACTTTGTAACACTGGCAATACGAAATAAAGATAGTATCGGCTTAAATACACGCTTTTTTCCACATTATTAAAAACAACTTTGTAAAAACAACAAGACTCAAAGTGGCCAAAATTTAAGAACAATTTAGAAACAATCTGAGCCTCGGTCTCGATAGCTATTTTTTTTCAAAACTTTGTCGAGCGTCTATCTTTAATCTACACGCTTTTTTTATATGAACAACTTTATAAGAAAAATGAGGCTCAGATTGGCCAAAATTTAAGATCAAGTTAAGAACAGGCTGAGGCTCGGGGCCGATAACTGTTTTGAGACTTTGCTGAGCTTCGACATTTAACTTTTAGCAAGCCAGAAATGGTTTGCAGTTTCTCTCTTTTAATCAGTTATTTCTTTAAATTATTCGATTTAAACCACACTTAGAAATAAGAACAACTTAAGAACAACTCGAGGCTCAAATCGCGGAAAAATTAAGAACGATGAGCCTCGGAAAAATTTACTGGTTCTTAAAAAGAAACACGTGAAGCTATCAATACAGAAATGATTTGCAGTTTTTTTTTCTTTAAGTCAGTCACTGCTTAATATTGTACACGTATACTTGTCCCGCTGTTAGTTCCTTTCAATTCGTTTTCCAATGCATGTGTTGCAACACCTTGAACGGCTTGGTTTTATTCGATAACTGATAGAAATAAGAACAATTTAAGAACAGTTTGAGGCTCAAATTGCCAAAAAAAATAAGAACAAGACTGATTTGTCGTTCTTATACTCACGAGCAATTAAAACTAGTAAAAGGCACTTGGCAAGGAAAACTTTGTCTGTAATTTTAAGTTCTTTAAAGCAAAACTTAGATGCTGGCCCACAGATATAGTCTAAGCTCGCTAAGCCATTTCAGTATTTTAGTGCGTTGGTTGCCAACTTTGATATATTTGGATAATTTATAACAGTGGCTTGTTTTTGTTGTATCAAGCCAAAAATATTCCTTTATAATTAAGTTGCAATAAAATGCAACTAACGCCAAAAGATGAATGAATAAACCAAGCTGTCAAAATGACAAGAATGTTTCTAAGAGGATGGGGTGTCTTCCTCTTTGCGGTCCGTTTGATTATTATTGTATCACGGCACGCCGCTGTTCAGTTGCCTAGCAACCGATTTAGTGCAAGGGCCGCCGCGTTTATGAATATTCGCATATTTTTGGCCTCGGAATATGAATATTTGCATGTTTTTGATCTTGGAACATAAATATTCGCATATTTTTGGCCTTGGAATATGAACATTAGGTTAGCTAGACTAGGGAATATGAATATTTGCCCCTGGAATTGTTAAATATTCCGAAATGAATATATTCTAGTTTGAAATAATCCGCTTCATCCCCCGATACTGTCTAATAGAATCACAAGAAGTATAACTATGTTAATCTTATGTGACATGTGCGTCACATATATTGTCAGTTTTACAATTAAGTGCCTATTTTTTTTCCAATTACATCCTGAATAACATCAATACGTTGTACATCGAAAACCCTAGATGACAAAAATATAGTTTTGCTGTTTACGCATTTACAATCCTTTTTGTCTTTGAATGCACTCATGAACAAGGTTTTCCGGGCTTCCTATGAAGAAAATTATTAGCGTTATGAATTGCATAAGATATTTTATTGCCTCTAACGTACGTTTAGAAAGGGTTTCTCTAGTCTTTTCTTATTTTTCTGTCAAAAGGAAACAAAGCGCAGAATTCCTGACCTGTTATGTTATAAGACCTATTATTTTCAACACAAAACTCGGCAAATCGATCAACAATCTAAAGTGTTTCGAAAATTAAGTCTTCTGTTTTAGTTGTCTGTTTGTTGTTGTGCTCATTTAGTTCAATAATGAAAATAAATTTTATTTTTGCTGGTCGTAGCTGGGGGCATTTGCGCTTCTATCACAACTTAATCACAACTAAAGCGTCCTTTTGTTCAACTTTCCTCAAATGAATCTTACGTTGTTTGTATCTAGAAAAGATCTCCTCTATTCCTACGCACGGCGTTCAAGCTAATTTCCCGCGTCAAACAACGGAGACATTAGTTTCCCGCGTCAAACAACGGTGATAATATAGTTTCCCGCGTCAAACAACGAAGACATTAGTTTCCCGCGTTAAACAACGAAGACATTCGTTTCTCGCGTTAAATATCGAAGACATTAGTTTCCCGCGTCAAACAACGAAGACACAAAAACTTCCCAGCTGGAACCACAAGTTTTCTCGTTTTTAAGATCAAACCCTGGTACACAGCTTAAAAGGTATGTAAGCGGTTTAAAGTGTGTTAGTTGGTAATTAAATCAAGAATTTCAAAAATCAAAAAACGTGTTAATAGATAAAAAAGTTCAGCAGGTTTTTGGTGATAAAAACTGAACGTAAATAATCGCAGTTGATCCTTGCTAAGTCATAAATTTACAAACGGTGCTTGATAGAAACAAGTGCTAATGTTGAGTTTAGTTTCACTTTTATTCGGGTTTAACAAGTGGAGAGGCACAACATACATGCACCATCTTTGATGTTTGTCACAAACAAAAAAAAAGAAAACTTTTACACATGTGTGAACATCATGCAGTTTTACAGATTTGAAACAGATAGAGTCGGACGAAATGAAACCCTAAAATCTTATCAAATTCAATGTTAGCAATTTATCACTGACCATAAGTTCCTTGAAATTTGTCAGCAAAGTGTCTAAAACAACTAGTGGTTTTAATAAATTAGCACTACAAGATTTTTTTTGTAAATGGTCACATCCGTTTGACGTATAACGAAAGACTAGCAGATCGATAATTCTGGCAAAGTTGCTTCAGTTTCCAAAAAAATCTCTAGAAAGAGAGGTTCTGGAAATATGCCGTGATAACTGAGCGTGCGGGTTATTTGGGGGGCGATAATTTAATTTGGAAAATTGGCCCAGTTAACTGCTTTGCGGTACACAACCAGCCATTATAAATGCATCACGCACCAGACATCAATTTTTGTGTTTTGGTCAATTTATTCTAACAACGCAAAATTAAGAATGGCACATAGATTAGTTCATTAAATATTAGAGAGAGCTTAATTAACCCCGCTCCATTCCCGTGAGACATCTTACAAGCTTAAGAGCAATACAAAATGGCGACCTGAATAGGCTGATTGCTCAGCGAAATATATCGAGCAAGCATTTTATGTATTGGCAGATTTTTAGTAAATTTTAAAGATACAAACAGATTTTTTAACTTTTAACTCATTCATATAAAAACAATTACCATAGTGCCCAAAAAAATTAAAAAAGACGTCTTACGGGAATAGAGCGATTTTATCAAACTCTTTTATAGCTTCAACGAGAACTCTTTCTGAACTTGATTGATCCGCTCATAGAATAAAATACACATGACAAATTTCAACACGCTTTCTGTATGCTGTAAGCAATGAAATAGTTTGTCTAAGGTGGTCTGATAATCTCTGTTCTCAGTTTTTCTAAGATGGAATGGTTTTACTAAGTTATGTTCCGGAATAGGATCACTGATCAAAAACGCACAAAAAGCTATTTTTGTATGGGAGTTCTCTTGCTCTTTCTCATTGAATTTCGCCAAACAGTATTTGCTTATCGCAAATCAATCAATGGAACAGAAAAATTTACTCAACTAAATTCAATTCTTTTAGCTAAAACGAACAAGACTACATGAACATATCGACAAAAACTATTTTGTTGTATTTTTGAACATGCGGAATAAAAATATTCGGGTAAGCAGTTTTGATTTTCTTAATGAAGCAACTTTTTTACCTTGAAAACAAATTAACACAGTTTGATTTGAAATGCTTTGAATTAACATGAAAAATATCAACAGTTACATTCTTATCTCAGGAATGGATTAACTTTTGCAATGGATGCTGTCATTTGATAGCGGAGTGTTATATAGAGGATAAAAAAATTCACTGGCAGGAAAATTTAAAAAGCTTTCAATGGTCTTAACTACATGCGTTTTACTACGTGATTTGTTTGCTATCATTTTTTTTATTGAAAGCGTTTATTGTAAAGAGAGGCAAATTTCTTCCTTTCCGTAGTTGTTATCAGCGCTCGAAGTCCCATTGGCGCCAATGATTTGTTTTTACAGGCTAGGTTGAAATTGGTAAATAAAACGCGCAATTTACAATAAGCGTAGGGCGTTGTAGTTGATTTCAAGAAAAAAATGTTGCTTAATACAACAGCCATTTCCATAAAACTGCGACTAGGTCGTGAATTGTCTATGAGATTATCCTAGCTATACAAATCTTGCCTTAAGTTGTTTTTGTAATCTTATCAAGACTCGCATCATTCAATAATTTCGCTGGTTGTGATTTCTTGTTTTCGGGCTAAATACGCTAATGAAAACGGCTAAACCAATTGTACAGCATCTTACAGGTGAAATAAAATGAAACAATCAAAGTCTTAATAATGGGGTTATAAATTTCACGGTAAAAACAAAATAAACTCGCAAAGAAAAGCTCTCTTCGCAATTCACTACTCTCGCTGATAGAGGTTAACAGAAAAAGTGAAGGAGCGACTTACACAAGAACATGTTTTGAAAGGGGCAAACTGCTTTTATAAATGGTCTGTGCATGACTCAACAGATTCACTGACGTTGGTTTTACTCAGAATCCAATTGTGTTTTGAATTTGCCTTTCCATATACCACGCATGCTCAACAGTAAATGTGTGTTTCTCATCCGGGCCTGTGTCACCGCTCGAAGTGAAGCTTTGTTTAGATCGGAATATTTTGAAATCTTGAAAATTTTTATTTGTGTGGAATCTCTAGATCTAACGGTACCTCAAATTGCCTTGAAGTTCTCTGACTAAACCAGACTGAAATAATTTTACTTTCTTATTTTAAACACATGAATTTTCCGTATCTGAAATACTATTTTTGCTGAACCCTTTTAATAGTTATAAACACAAACTTCCCTTACATAAAGCATACAAAATGAGACATCTGGTATTGAGAAAAAAAAAGTTTGATCAATCATTGCGAACAACTGAAGATGAAAAGTAAAATTCTCCCAAACGCGTTCAATGAAAAGTAAGGGCTCTAGTTGGGAGAATTTACCAAGGTTGACATCCACTTGATGTTACACAGATTCGTACCGTGAGCGAGCACTATATGAGGCAAGGCAGCTCGGGGCATTCGATAGCTTGTTTTTCTCTATTTCAAAACACGTTTAAGATTTTCCGGGGTTAAGATTATTTCCTGATGAAGGACAAATCGTTTCTTTTCGCTCAGAGAACCAATTATTAACAGTTAAGTGTTTTGCAAGATGATATCACCAAAAGTAACATAAATATACGTCCGGGGAGGGGAGGGGGGTACTTCCTATATTGGGATGGTAGGTATGACCGTCGTATTTTTAAGGGATTGAATTTGTCAGTCCGGTATTTTTTAGGGATTCTGTTGTAACCAAGAGTCTGGTATTTTTTAGGGTTAAAAAACCCCAGGCTATTGGACTGCTTGCAGTCCAGTGTTTAAGCAAACGTGCATATTGATAAGATATTAAGAAAAAAGTCCTTCGATGAACGTTCTAATACGCGCGCGCCTGTATTCACTGCATATCACGAGAAACTTTGCGCCGATCCGCTAGCTATCAAAGGAAAATTAATATTTTTAGGGAAATCTAAAAACCGAGAGGTATTTTATGGTGGAATTTTTTATCCCTTGGTATTTTTTAGGGTAATTTTGGGACTTTTCCGACGGTCATCCCTACCCTTTTGGCCCCGAAGTACCCCTCCCCGGGATATAAGTTCAAAACAAAAAAAAAATTCGAACGTAGTGATTGTGTTATACAAATTACGGTAACCCGGCGCTACAGCTACTAATTTTTCAACAACTGCGATAACAGTCAGTTGAATTAAGCCCCGGAGCGTTCACAAAATATCTCGTCTTATTTTCAAGCACTCAGTGTCATAAAAACAATCCATGTCGATCAAGACGGCGCTGAGTTGTCCTGTGTTGCGGGCTGACTTCTGATGTTTTCAATTGATTTCTTCGTTTCTGTGGGAGATCATTAAACCTTCCATACAAAATTCTGTTGTAGACGCAACAAAATCGACGGTATTAGTTTTATAGGCCAAAAACAAAAACCATGCCTCTGAAATTTAAATCCAAAATCTTATAATTGGTTTGACCAGTGCTACCGAGTTAAATTCTTTTTAAGCTTCCTTTTAGACCATCAAAACCCAGTTTACGTTTGAGCTGGTTTGATAACCTATTAAATGCTTCCTGCATGAGATTTTTAAACCAAGTCCGGCTTAGCTGCGAAGCAAGTGCGAATATCTAACCAACCGATGCAGCCGACCCTTCTTGAATGAAGATTAAAGCTTGGGCAAATAGCTTAACGTTACTGTTCACGAACGTAATATGCCGATAAAACATTTTTTTACTATAAGCAGACTAGACTAGCGTTATTCTCTGACAGGGGCTCTTTCTTACGTCGTCAGTTATTCAACTAACTTGCTAATATATTGCACGTGTCAAAAATATGAGGGAAATGAGCGAATATAGGTTCCTTCATTTTGTTATTGGATCAGTATTTAGTTGCTTTATTGACGATTTGCTAGAGATAAAAAAAACGTTTATCAAGGCATTAGTTTAGTACGACATAATACATCCAGCTTTAAAAAGCCAAATTGAAGTTAAAACGAGTAAGCGTGGCCGGTCGGTTTCCAAAAGAGCCGTCGGAGTCTTCATCAATGGCGCCGCGTTGGCTGCGGTCTTCTTCAACCGGTAACGCTTGTGTAGTTTAAGTTGTTTTTTGACCGGTTTGCTCAGTGCTAGCTTCCCCGGTTGCTCGGCTACACTAAACTATCTTTTTTTTCTAGTCAGTGTTGTAAATCAAACTGAAAAGAGATGAAAAACACCGTTTCTCTCGCGAGGGATTTTACTGATCTTCGACCTTTCTATAAATGCCCTGGTAGGTATTGGAGCATTTTAAAAGAAGCAGCAATTTCAGTACTAGTCTAAACAATTTTAGTTCAAACATCTAGTTCTTCAGAACTAAAGACTGAAAGACTCGGAGCTCATTCGTCACTGAAACTGAAAGTTTATGTTGTCAGTTTCTCAAAGTTCGGTAAAAATGGGCTTTCGGTATATATTATAATTATCTTCGAATTACATTCTCTTTTCCTTTTTGCTGTTGAATTGGCACAAACTATAAAAGCAAATAGACAAGTTTTGACAAATAAGAATGACAAGTGGCTATTAATCTTGCTGAGAAGCAAGCTAGTTGGCCTTTAAGCTCAGGTTTGGACGAGTTCTAATAATAATTATAGTCTTGATTGGTAAATGGAAAATAGAAATTGGTAAATAGAAAATTACAATTATTGTTCAAGGCAGAAAAAAAGGGACACTTTAATGCAAAAATAATTTTAAATGTTTAATCGTGTCGTCATTAAACACATCCGCATAACCCTTATAGATATTTTGAGGTACTAACTTTTTTTCGATTTTCCTTACTTTCATGTATTAGTGAAAGACCACTAAACTTCTTATACCAACTTTGACGTTTAAAAAGCTGCTTAGAGTTTTAGTTTTCCGAGTCTGTAAGCGCATTGACTTTGTAATACGCAAATAAAGCATTTTTTACTATAAGCAGACTAGACTAGCGTTATTTTCTGACAAGAGCTTTTTCTTATGTCGTCAGTTATTCAACTAACTTGCTAATATATTATTGCACGTGTCAAAAATATGAGGGAAATGAGCGAATATAGGTTCCTTCATTTTGTTATTTGATCAGTATTTAGTTACTTCATTGACAATTTGTTAGAAATGAAAAAAATATTTTATCAAGGCATTAGTTTAGTACGACATAATACATCCAGCTAAATTAAAGATAAAATGGGAAGCGTGGCGGGGAGTCTTCATTAATGGCGCCACGTTCGCTGCGGTCTTCTTCAACCGGTAACGCTTGTGTAGTTTAAGTTGTTTCTTGATCGGTTTGCTAAGTGCTAGCTTCCCCGGTTGCTCGGCTACACTAAACTATCTTTATTTTTAGTCAATGCTGTAAATCAAACTGAAAAGAGATAAAAAATACCATTTCTCTCGCGAGGGACTCTTACTGATCTTCGACCTGTCTCAACCGGTTTTCTGTAAATGCCCTGGTAGGTAGTGGAGCATTTTAAAAAAAGCAGCATTTTCAATACTAGTCTAAACATTTTTATTTCAAACATCTAGTTCTTCAGAACTAAAGACTGAAAGATTCGGAGCTCATTCGAATTCGTCACTGAAAGTTTATGTTGGCAGTTTCTCGAAGTTCGGTAAATGGGCTTTCGGTATATATTATAACAATCTTCGAATTACATTCTCTTTTCCTTTATGCTGTTGAATTCGCAAAAACTATAAAAGCAAATAGACAAGTTTTGACAAATAAGAATGACAGGTGGCTATTAATCTTGCTGAGAAGCAAGCTAGTTGGCATTTAAGTTCAGGTTTGGACGAGTTCTAATAATAATAATAATAATAATAATAATAATAATAATAATAATAATATTCTTGATTGGTATAAAAAAGTATATTGAGCAACAGACGTGCTCATTTTACCTAATATTTATCTCTTTCTATATATATAAACAACGATGATAAAAATAAAATAAAAACTAAGGCATAAGCTAAAATACGTTTTAGCTAAAAAATGTTAAAAACACTTAACGCTTAACTTTTATCTCTTTGAAATATCATTTTGTTAAAAATATACACTAATGGGGTTTGCCAGCCTTTGAAAAATCAGCCATTTAAAAAGTCGTTAGTTGAGTCGACAAACTGCCGGAGTACGTCACAGCAAAGTTATCTTTAAAATGAGTGTCAGTTAGTTGATCTCAGCTGGGGATTCTCCATGTTTATTCACAACTTACTTGTAACAGCCAATAAATGTGTTCACTCCAGACATGAGTACAAAACTGAAAGGGCTTTAGATAAAGGAAGGCGAAAAAAAATCTTTTATAATCTAAGGAAAGAATCAAACTGTGCTTCAAGCAATTTTCAAACGATTTTAAATCACCAGCTGTTCCTGCTTTTTCGAGTTGAACTGGAAGCATATACCGTCCGTCAAAGTCAAGGTTTGAGCTAACATCTAGAAAGAACTTAGCTTGTGTTAGTTTAAGTTGACAGAACTCTGCATCGCTGATAGTACATCATAATACCGTTTGATATGGACTCGAAAACTAAAATCAGTCGCTCTTTTCCTGGTTTCTGCTTTCCGGCACGCCATCTTAGACGTAAAGTATAAAGTAGAAAACCGAAATGGCTAGAATGTGCATCATTAACATCGTTTCCAACTACGACAATAGATATTGACTCGAAAATATTCAAGAAAATATTCTATAGGTTTGAGATGAAATCAGTTGTATGTGGGAGTGTTTGTGCATAGCCATATCCCACACATGCTATGACATTCCTCGCATCAACGTACAGTAACAGTACTGTATTTGGTTTTGAATAATGTTTGTAATGGTAGACGTCTTTAATTATGCTTCTTTAAGTCTGATTTGCATGATTTAGGAAAAAACAACGGCGGACATTTTGTTACTGTGTATTTTGCCAAAGGTCATTGCTACTACTACTACTACTACTACTACTACTACTACTACTAGTAAACGTTTACAAATTTTAAATCTTTTAACCTACAATTTTAAATGCAAAGTATTGTGACATTGTAAGTGTAAAGTGCTGTTGTTGAAACTAGCTCTTTCTTTTTGTCGTTTCATCATGTGTGGTGATTCGGTAAACAGAAGGGAGATGAAGAATGTCCAAGCCGTAAGATAAGTAATAAATCTTTAGTTTTCTGGTGTTCATCCTTATCTAATTACTTTTCTGTTCTCATTAGGGTTTAAGAGTTTGTGTTGCTGGTAATCTGCGGTGGAAACAGTACAGAAACGTTCTATCTACAAAAAAGAACAATTATTGGCCTGGATTATTCCTTTATAGCGTTGCTAGTAATAAGAATTCTTGCAAAAAGAACTGGAGTCACTATCAGTCCTTTATTGGTACAGCCATAACAAACCGAAGTCCTTACCAGTCCTTTATTGGTGCAGCCAAGCCTTTCAGTCAAAAAGAACCGTAGTCATTACCAGTCCTTTTTGGTGCAGCCAAAAAGAACCGGAGTCATTATCAGTCCTCCATTTTTTGCGGTCAAAAAGAACCGGAGTCGTAACCAGTCCTTTATTGGTGCGACTGAAAAAAACCGGAGTCGTCACCAGTCCTTTATTGGTGCACCCGAATAGAGTCGGAGTCTCACCCAGTACTTTACTAGTGAAATCAAACAAGAATCTGCTTGCTAAAAAGATTTAAAACTCAATGAACATGTCTAGAAACACATCTTGCCTAGCTCCTTAATAGAGGAGACATAACAAACGTTAAATGTGCAGGAAAAGCCAAGAGGAAGTGCAGAATACCAAGAAAAACATAGAGAAAGCTTAAAGTTTTGAGTATGGAGCTAAATAACAGCAGCACTGGTTTGAACGAGCAAGCTATGAGTCGGCCTTTTGCATACGCAATGTCGAGTGCATACATTATCATAACGATTGTGACAATAGCTGGAAATCTGCTTGTCTGTTACGCCATCATCGCGAACAAAGTCCTGCGTCGTACCCCTACAAACACCTTTATCTTTTCATTGGCATTGTCCGACCTTTTGACCGCCGTCATCGCGATCACATTTGACATTGACATCCAACTAAATCTTGGAGTCTGGACTCATGGCGAGCACATGTGCCGTGCGTGGACCACAATCTACCTAATCGGCGTGCCAACTTCGATATGGACGCTACTGGCGGTCAGTATAGACCGGTATAAGACTCTTAGCGACCCGCTGGGTCAGTTTAGGGAGTCACGGTTCATGACACGAAAGCGTGCGTTACTAGCCGTTGTTTGTATCTGGGTGTATTGCGTGACGTTCTCGCTTGTGCCTATCTTCGGCTGGCGGCTGTGGGACACCTGGGTTTACAAAGGAGAGTGTCAGTTCGTTCTAACCTCGGAGTTTTCCGCTCTGAGCTCATTTCTAAACTTTATTTTGCCTCTACTGGGAACCTGCGCCGTCTATATCAAAATCTACCTCATTGCGCGCAACCGCCAGGCGCTCCAGGAGTGCCAAGTGTCAGGTGTTCACAGTGAGCAACGACGCAAACACTATAGTAATAATTTGCGCGCTGCCAAAACGATCTCGCTAATAATTGGAGCGTTCTTCTTCTGCTGGGTTCCTTACTGTGTCACGAGTATTGTGATAAACTTGCAGCCAGAGTACTCGAATCCAACCACAATTAAACTTGTCCACGTTTTGCTCATGTTCGGATATTTGAACTGTGCGTTGAACCCATTTCTGTATTCACTGCTTAACAAGAGGTTTAAGACTACTTACACCAAGATATATCGGAGGCTAAGGAATAAGGTTGGACGAGGCGATGGGTCGCTATCAAATATCTCGTTGCAGACTCTAAGTACCAGGCGAATACGGTTGGTGGAGTTGAGAGAGCTCCACTCGGATCCAAATGTGAACTCTGGCAACGAGAGCAGCGAAGTGAAAGCGGACTCACCTGTACATGTGGGATAGCCAAAACGTTGGTCAGCGGTCGCCACGTTGGACCATGTGCATAACAAGGAGTTCCCAATTCATACCCTCGATTAAATTGGGTTAATTCGAGCTACAAAACAAAGATCAAGTCCTCGAGTGCTTTTCTTTGAAAATTGTACAGTTCACTTTAGAATCTGATTTTCCCAAACTGGTATCTAAATTTTATTATTCGATTAACTTGCTCATAGTATGAGAAACGCGATCTAGCACAATTTCCAGGCCAAATTACGTGCTTGTTTTGTGGTTCCATCAATTTTGGTTTTTCGACCCGCTGTATATCTGTAAATAACAACAAGAGATCCTGAGAATTAAATACCTTTTATTGTGCAATATGTTTACCCGCAATAATCTTGTTATTCACGTAATAGTGGTTGACACCGTCCGATGATAGGATTCTGTGCTTTCCGCCGATGTTGTAAACTCTACATGAACGTAACGTACAAGGGTGCAGGAGAGACGCATTCCAGTTACATTTATTGAACTTGATGATAAAAATCAGTTAACAACAATGACCTAATACAGTTATAATCGATTAAATTTACATTATAATACGAAAATATTGCTCATAGTGCTAGGCAAAACTTGATATAATTGACTGAATAGACTTGAGCTATATTCATAACAATGACAATATTACAAACAACTGAAAAATGAGAGGCCAAATAACATAAATGGGCCGACAGACTAAATTTTGATTACAATACAACCGTATTGTTCATATATTACAAAACCTTGCCATAGTTGACTGAAAAATCTTTCACTATAGGTGACAAAAAACAGTAATAGGCCGGCAGACTGTTGAAAAAGTAGTACTCATATGTGACAAAGTTTGCCGTACTGATTAAATACATTTTAACTCTAGTACTGCTTGCAAGTGACAGAAAATAACAATGTGTGGTTCCAGAAAATATTCATACCCCCCAACCGAAGGAAGGTTACTGGAAATTCCAGGGGGGTAGGGGGGTCTAGAGGTGCAATTTTTCCAAGGGGTGTGGGGGGTGAAAAGTGTAATATTTTTCCGACGGTCCAAGAGCACTGTCTGAGGGGAACCTACCAATATCGCATTTACGATTTGATAAATCAACAAATCGATGAATCAAGTTGTACCAACCTCCCCCTCCCCCCTCCTGAAAGGGAAGGGGGGGGGGTGGGGAGAAAGGGCATCAGAAGGGGAGGGTTAAGCTTTTCCTAACTTTGAAGACGACAACGTGCAGGAGACCAGCACTAACAACGATAATAATAACAATAATCAAAACAATAATAATAATGTAGCGCTCTTTTCCATGTGGATATGATCAAAGGCGCTTAACAATGATTCACAATTGACTTTGGTATCGAGGGTCTTAGATAGTCCGCTATAAATATGGCTCACAATTATATTCATTAAGAGTTGCCCTAAGTTAGAAGAAAAGGCAGACCACGACACGGAATCGCCCTACTCTTTGTCGACAAGTGTTGTGGGTTCCTTTTAGTCCCTCAATAGAAGATCGAGAGACTGGGCCTACGGTTTAACGACCTAATAAGAGAAGACGCGAAGGTCTAACCGGTTGCAGATGTTAGAGCAAAGGCAGCACCTTCTCCTCAGTTATTCTAAGACCCTGAGTGAAGATCCGGCACCGGGAATCGAACCTAGGCCTCCCGCACGAAAGACTGGCGCCTTACCAACTGGACTAACCAGGCGGCGGTCATCACCAGCACTGTGCATTCCAACGTGCAGCTATTGTATTCACTATTGTTTTCTGCCCAGGTCCAATGACTGATAAAAGAGGGAACTTCACTTTTCCATTCAAAGAAACGATAGTCTGGACGCTTACGATGGTCGAAATCGTCCATGTTTTCTAAGTTTCGCGCATACGATATAAGAAAGATTACATATTTACACACACTTTTTTATAGCAACGTCTTAAATTTGAGCAGCGGCAGAATGCTCTTAAAACGTTTGGTAATTTGAGCGTCAAATGCTTTTAACATAATCATACGTATATTTGGTGTACACTCGTTCTTAAAGGAAAAACTTAGTCAGAACGAGGTCTTATCTGGTTCTCATTCCGAAAGAAACTGTTTTTGAACCTAAGCAGCCCATTAGGCCGATGCTTACCTATAGTGCCAAGCGGGTGAGAGTCTTTGACTACCTTGTACGGGAAACTAATCCATCGCAGGTTCCCCCCCCCTCCCCTCCCCACCCCCCTACTGAAACTCAATCAGGTAAAATGTCTTGTTCTGACCGGGGCTCAAACTGGCGATGGGTTGTTTCCACAGTGATAGAAAGTTAAAATGGACGGATGGCAAAACAGAAGCGTTCATCTTTGTCGTTTTTAAACTAAAAAACTGCCTCGGAAATTTTTACGAAAATCTTTCGAGGAATTTTCTTTAATTTTGACACTTGAGTTCACTTCACGAGTTATGAATGAGCAGACCAAAAGGTTAAGAAGAAGATTTACTTTAACCCTTCGTTCCCCACATTTGTCAACATCTTAACTCTCCTTACAGTAGCAATAGATAATAAGCTGATCAGTGTTTAGAATGTGGAGTTTGATCATCTCTGGAAGATAAATTATGAAATTCTCCCAAACTAGTTAAAGAAGTATAAAGGACATAAGTATTGAGAATTTACAATCTAATCCACGTACACTCTGAGGGGGTGAAAGGGCAAATCTGGTGGAATTTGGGGTCATCAAGAATCGCACTTCAGCTTCAAAGGTTAGCACAAACCGGCCGAGCGACATCCCCCCCCCCGGTTTCCTTGTGCTGTTTTATGTTTCATTGTAAACAGTGTAAAACGCCAGAGTTGAGTAAATTATTCCAAGAATTGAACCCATCACGGCAAACGCGATAACGCCACAGTTTAAGGCTATGCTGTACCACGGGAGGCTGTCATAGTTGATCTTGACGTGGAAGAGGCAGGGGTAAATAATAACGAGAATCTGGCCCGTCAAACTCCCAACAAACGACATCAGCAAGCTAAAGTGCGGAACTGCCACGCCCAAGACTATGGTAAACCCAACAAGCACGGCACGGAGGGCAATACCGGTAATAACGACCGCTTTCTCGTTTGTATAATTGAACGCAAACCAGGAAATATGCAGTTGGTTTTCCACAATATCAAATATTGTGTAGATCGGCACGGTGTAGAAGAAAAGCGAAAGAACGGCTACAGCGATACACGTGATGACGCGCAATCCCCCCTGGGGGAGGTTGAGCGTCATAATTTGGTCTGTCTTGTCTTGGAATGTTAGGAACACCAAGAGGCCAACGCCAAACTTGAGGAGCGTGACGAAAGCGTACGTGACGTTAAGGAGCTTCTTGAACTCTTCACGATTTTGCGTGGATTTTTCCATGGCGGGCAAGTAGGCTTGAGACGAGTATGTTACCATGACAATACCGAGGCCAATCGGAACGGTTTCGATTCTGAAGGGGGGTAGGTAGCTCTGGCTCCACTCGCCTGATCTGGACAGGCTGTAGCACACCACACAGGCTGAAATTACAAGTGCGGCGAGTACCGTTATTATACTCAGCCACGCTAGCTGCCGCATGTTCCTCAGGAATACAGTGGGAATAACGGCGAGAGCGCAAAGGGCCGTCCATTCTGCCTCCTCTACCGACCAGCTGGGAAAAGTGTGGTATAAAACTTGGCCGCACATAATCAGCAACAGAGCGCAGTGAGAGAACTGATCAAAACAGTTTGCCCAATGTACCATGGTTCGGCCATAAACTGGGTGGAACTCTTCGCCGATCTCATGGTAAGCGAACCGGACGCGTTGCTTCTGGCCATCGGCAGTTTCCACGTACATGAGATCGATCAAAAGTTTTGCTGTGTAGTTTCCCAGCAATCCAACTAAAAATATTGTCAGAACGCCCCACCAGCCTCCCAGTCGAAGCACAAACGGCATAGCTAGAATTCCTGTCCCTAGATTGGCGTTCACAATATTAAAAAATGTTTGAACGTAGGTCGTCTGGTTGTCTTCGTTGTTAAACGCCTCACTATTCGGTGAGATATCAGAGACAGAAAACCATGGTTTGGGGCCTGTTTCTGTCGCCTTGTAATTGTTCCCTTCTTCTCTATCTTCCGTCTTGTCAATGAGAGTTATTTTTTCTTCTTTCCCCGGTGGGAGGAGCTGTGCTTCATCATCAAACTCATCCATAGTTTCTGCAACCGATTGTCACTAAAAGAAAACTACTTCGGAAACGTCTGCAACTTGTACAGGGCGGTCTCCAAGTTTTTCACAGTATAACAGCGGCGTTTTTAACACATGCCGCCAAATTGTGCCGATATGGCGGTGAAACGTTTTTGTGTACGAGTCAGCAAATTACAAAAAACATACAAAATTCTCAAATTGTTGGCAAGCACAAATCTAATCAAACATTTCAGAAACAACTGACCTCCTTAAATGTTCAGTTTCATCCATTTCAATCCGTTCAATTATGATTCATAAATGTTGAAAGGCTGTTTTCAATAAATAATAAATGCGTCGTTACCGCAACTTCTCGACACGAGTGTTCAATATCTGGGTATCTAACCCGACTTCTCGTCGTGTGATAGGGACAGATCAGCCACATGGCAGAATGAATGAAAAAAATGATAACTATTAATGTTTCTCCGAATCTGCTTCACATGCTTAATAAGAAGAATAAACTTGTAATCAATACAAAATCAGTTTTTCCTTCATATTTAGTTTTTCATAGTAACTTCTCTAATAATGAGATGAATGAAAAACTATTTGTGGGCGTCATTACTTCGCTTATCAACATTTGATTGTTTTTAAAATCACATATTTCGATAAAACGTAAAATATTTATGACTCTTCGAGTCGACTCTTTGTTTCCAAAAGACGTTTATAAATCGAAAACGGTTGATTTGAATGAGAGAATACTTGTTGTCTGTTTAGTATTTTGAAGTCATGCAGACACATTTCACCATTTATAAAAATAAACAGTGTTTTGAGGATAATTTGAACACAAATACAACAAAATAAGGGCGTCCATTGTCAAAAAGTATCCAAAGTTTTACTATCAAAATTGATGTCTAATTAGAAGTTTCCGAGGTCATGAAAAACTCACATCTGTTCGCTTGTCAGTAATTTTTAATTTATCGCCAAGTTTATGGCAGTCGCGCTCCGTTCAATGTAAAACTATAGCAATTTTCTAGCTACATCTGTTCGAAGCAAGTTTTATCTACAGTCCAGTTATGGTAATCGCGCTCCGTCACTGTAAAACGACAGCAAATATTGTAGCTACATCTGTTCGCTCTTTAGGTAAGCTAGTTTTATCTACTTCCGAGTTAGTACGGTAGTCGCACTAAATTCGATGTAAAACTGGCTACAACAAATTTTTTGCAGTAGCTCACATCTGTTCACTCTTCAGTAAGCTAGTTTTATCTATTGTCAAGTTAGTACGTTAGCCGCACCCACTGCAACAAATTTTCTGCAGCAGTTCACATATTTTCGCTCGTTATTTATTGCCGAGTTCTGGTACAGTCGCACTCTTTTCAATGTAAAACTACAGAAAATTCTATTTTCTTTAGGGTACAAAATTGTTTGCACAAAAGATAGTGGTTTCACTTTATCAACGCAAGTACGTTATTTTCAAAGGAAGCCAACACCACTGAAAGGCCGCTCGGTTAATATTAAATATGAATAATTATTTTACTATTTATGTACTGTAATGCGTTGATTCAATGCTGTGTCCAATGTACGTGCTTAATTTTAAAAAAAGTATGTTGCGGAAGATTTCACAGGTATTTCAAAGTAATCATTCATTGATCATACTAGATAACTGTGGTTCAAAAAACGAAAATGAACGTGAGCAGAGTCTTGACTGAACACAGTGCGGAAAGAGCGCAAACCAACTATTTTCAGTTTTAAGGTAAAAACTCGCGAACGCTTTCGGGGCAAACTTTCTAGCATTGAAGGTAAGCACCAAACGTGGTTATCGCGAACTAAAACTAAGAGAATGACGGGATGTATCAAGCAAAGAGAATAGCGTGGCAGCCGGTCTGAGAGATGTCAAACAAACAAACATGAAACAAATTTCGGGGAGCAGGTGCTAATGTCACACGTCGTTTTTATTCAAAATGTAGAATTTTCTTCAAAACCGTAAGCAAAACTGAACCAGGCTTCTTACTTGTTTGTTAACGGTATAACAACTTCAATTCAACTAGAAACTAGGCTCCTAGATTAGAATTGTTTCGAAAATGGGCGGTTGGCCTAAAAATGAGATATGGGAGGGGAGTGACAAGAAGTTCTGTAAACAACCGCAAGTTGAATATTACAGTCTTATAACATACAATAAAACGAAAATTTGAACATAATTGTATTTCAAGCTATAAAGCCAAGAAATTTCATCTTCCCCTGTGCCGACGTTTTAACTACAGAAAGTTGGGTGCACGTTTTTCTCGACCAGTTTATACTTAATTCATACAGTCAAGCTTCTCTAGGGCGGTCAACTTATAGGGACCGGCTTCAACTGTCCATTTTAGAGGGGCGCCCGTCTTACAGAGACTTTAAATACCATAAATGGCTGAGACTTGAACACAAGGCAGGGACCAAGTTTTGGAGTCCGTCCGTCTTGAGGGTTTGACTGTATTTACATCGATTATTATTGTCGTTATTATCAACCGTTAATTGTCGTCATCTAAACAGTGAATATGATACTTGGCCTTGTTATTGAGGCAATGATAAGGATCAATTCAGTGACCATTCAACAGAGAAACTGCATTCCAATGGAAAACTCTTCTCTGAGTCAAAGGTTTGTAAGTTTCGGCTCTCGGGGTGAAATGCAAGTATTTGTTTTTTTAAAACAAACCAAATGGTGGTTCTATAAGGCGAATTGTCGATTTCTGATTTGCACAATTCAAACTTTGCCGATCAAACCAAATAGGTGTTTACTAACTATTCTACACAAAAATTATTCTTATAAAAAGTAACACTTCAAACTACAGCCTCTGTGTTTATTATATGTTTTATGTCGGTATTACACCTTATTAACGGGCTAAAACATGTACAATCAATATATGTACATCAAAATGTGGATTGAAAGACCGAAACCCGCCTTGTTAGGTATGAAACATGCCGAACCACTGCTCTTCAAAATCAGCATTTTCTCCACATACTTCAAAAGCCTAAAAACAGTAGACAAAACAAAAAATCACTTATCTTTTCAAAGTTAAAACTACTTTAAATACCTTCATAAATATTTGTAAAAGTTTTTCAAACTTTTTAAGCTAGCCTAAAAGCTTTCTTGTATTGCAACACCAAAAAATTGTGGTGTTGAACTTATTTCTTCATCTTACTCAATAGGAAAACGATTCCTAGTAGGTTCTGGTACAGTATATCGTTTTAAGATAGGATTTTAAAAATATCAGTCTATCCAAAATCGACTTTAAAACAACTGTAACTAAAACAGTTTCTATCGAAAACTCTAGCAGTTAGGGATGTTTTAAAATCGACTATCTTTTTACTTCGTAGCACCTTATTAGATGGACTTAGGCGAGACACACGTGACCTGTTACATCATATTGTTGGTCTTTTTTGGATCGTATCGTGGCATACTTTCTTCGAATGTTTCTTAAACTTGGCAAACCAATGTTTTTATAGTACACTTTTTGAAAAATGAAAACTGATTTCGTGTCATTTGCTCTTTAATGAAAAACAATAAAATAATAGTAGACCCAATTAAACTGAGTATATTGTATATGAAAGGGTTTGTCCCACGAAACTGTAAAGAAGTTACTCTACTACACCATAACAAGCAAGGGCGAGTTTGTAGTTGGATAAATAGGGAATATTACTTACTTTTGTATTTGCTTTCTCATATACAGTGTCCTTTTTTTCCTCTCTTTCATTTTTCTCTGAGGCTAGTCTCTACAATTCAACACCACGTATAAAATGTGTTACAGATTTTTTGTACCCAGTTATTTTCCCAGTTATGATATCTACAAAATATTACCCTTGTATTATATTTTGTTTAATAAAATGTGTACAATAAATTGACCTTATTCATAAATGGCATCAAATTTAATTTTCTCTTGTCTTCATTCAAACTAGCTTCATTCTTGAGTTAAACTTTCAAAAGATTATGTTACCCAAAATGAGGATAGAAGGGCTAATTTGAAAGTAGACTAAAGAATAATAGATAAAAATTGTTGCCATTTTTGAAAAAGATTTGGTTAGGATGAAGTATATACCTGATACCTGATACCTGACTTAGGATTTTGTACAATATAATTTATGATGCACTTTGTCCAATGATATTGCACGAAAATTGTTAGGATGGGTAATGTGCATGTAAGAAGTTTGCAACTCAAATCACGACTGAAAACTATTCATATCGGTAATTTTTTAAGAATCTTTTAGCTCTCCAACAGAAAGAATTTAGGATTTTATCTCCATTCTCTGAAATTAACCACTTTCAAAATTACATGATTATCTACAACTTTAACTGCTGAAAAAATGTCTTGCAAATTTTACATTTGTTTTCAATGTAAATCCTAACTTAAAAAAGAATTCGACTTCTTGCAGTCACATTCATTGGTTAATAATCTAGTGTAAAACAACACACAGTAGTATGTACCTTTGTGATAAGGGGCAGTTTTGCTTGACAATAATTGCAGTGGCTATGATATGATATCTTGTTGTCAACCTGAAAATTGTTAAAATTGATTACTTCCACAAACCCTTTAAGCCCAAGCCATAATATTAACAGCAAAATTCTCCTTACATTACTCATACAAAGCACTTCTAACTCCTGAATACGCATGCAAAATAGTAGTTTAGGGCTGACAATAATTGTATGAAAAACTTAATAGTAGTATAGAGCAGAATAAGAGTACAGGGTGGAAACATCTTGAATAGCCAATAGTTGTATAGGGTGGAATAATAGTACTGGGTGGAAACATCTTGAATAGCCAATAGTAGTATATGTAGGGTGGAATAATAGTACAGGGTGGAAACATCTTGAATAGCCAATAGTTGTATAGGGTGGAATAATAGTACTGGGTGGAAACATCTTGAATAGCCAATAGTAGTATATGTAGGGTGGAATAATAGTACAGGGTGGAAACATCTTGAATAGCCAATAGTTGTATAGGGT
>JAOBAT010016013.1:18086-32159 GCA_026413305.1 Hydrozoanthus tunicans | reverse complement strand
AACCCTGTCGAAAAAGTACAGTGTTTTAGGGAAAATATTTATCCAAGTTTGAGTCTTAAAGTGATTCACGTGTACTAGACATGTCTCCAGCTTAAAAGTAAAAGGTTAGCAAAGGCTTGTGGTATTTTTGATAAACAGACCTTTTAGGTCCACTCGACCACTCAAGTTTCTAGGAAAATCAAGAGCGTATTTTATGGAATAGATACGATTGGTGTTCTTGAGTTTTTAAAATATTCGTTTATCCCTCAAAATCGTTGTAATTAGTTGCCCATTATCCATTATATGACCTGCAATACTCTTCTACAGGGTATGTTCAACTCAGCTCTCGAAGTTGCCAAGTTTGAAGGGGCGACCATACGCACTGTTAGTGGAGTGAGAGGGCAGTTGAAGCGGGCAGTTAAGGTACCTAGCGAGTACTTACTTTGAGTATATCTTGGTGTTGTGTGTTTGAGTTTGAGAAGTGAACAGGTAAATTAAGATACTACGTTACCCTGAGTTGGAAAGAAAGCACCCCTCAAGATGAGTGATAAGAAAAAGGTCTGAGCGATTACAGGAGTCGAAACTGCAACCCTCTGATTACCACCGTAACCATTCCCGTCCGTGACTCAGAATTTTTTGACCACCCAACTTGAGGAGCTCTTTCCAAGTTTCAAATTTCTGCATGAATCATTTGAGGAATAGTAACCAGAGAACCGGGCCTTCTCAGTGAGTGTATGAGTATGTTTCCCAGTGAGAGGGATAAGGAAATAGGTTTACGATAAAGTACCTAACATTTTTTTAACTTGAAGGCACACGTAGCAATTAGATTAACATGTAAACAAATTGCTTGCAGCTTATTTCATAAAGCGTATTTGAACTCCAAGTTAAAATCGCTTTTTATGTAGCATATTGAGACGCAAAGTCTGGTTAAAACAGCTCGTTTTATTTTGCGTATTTGGAAACAAGTTTGCTTTTTGCAGGCACCAGAAGGAGCTTTCCGAGCAACGTTTGAGGACAAGATTCTCATGAGTGGTATGTTTGAAAACCAATGTTTCAAAGGGGGCTAGACAGTCAGTGTTGGTAGAGAAGAAAAGACTTTGTTCCGTATTTCACGAGAGTATGTCGATTGTTCGATTATTATACCCTTCTGTTTGATTGCCTATCGATCTTGTTTGTTTTTGGTCTACTTTCCCGACCATAATTCCTAAATTGCCAACTTTGCCGCCTTCCTACAACTGTGTTGTGTGGTACCACATACTATGTGGTGTTGTTCCCGACCATACTTCCAAAACTGCCGACTTTTCTGCTTCCCTACAACTGTGTTGTGTTGTTTCCACCAGCTGTCCTGCTAATCATAAACTCTGTCGAATTGTTCAAGATTTCCGGATGAACTAGAACTAAACTGTTGTTGTTTTATTTTCTTTTAGACATCGTGTTTTTGCGCACGTGGTACCCTGTGGATATACCGTCCTACTACAACCCTGTGTCTTCACTGCTATTACCACTCGGTAATAAGACAGAATGGCAGGGCATGCGCACTGTGGGCCAGCTTAGGAAGGAAACAGGAACTGCTGCACCAAATAAGGAAGACTCGCATTATAAGGTAACTTAACAAGAGGCTGCAAATAGCCGTACTCGTGCCGGATGGTTTTAGGTAACTGGTGGCTTTAGGTAGCTTTTATTCGTGCTTATTCTTTAGGTAACAAGAGATTACAGGTCGCCTTTATTTGTAATGCTTTTTTAAGAAGCAAGGGACTTAATGTAGCCTTAACCCTTGCTAGTTTATATTGGCAACTAGAAACTTGACCAATACGTCTTTATTTTTACAGCCCATTGTTCGTGAAACAAGACGTTTCAACCCTCTAAGAGTACCCAAAGCATTACAGAAAGATCTCCCATTTAAAAGCAAACCGAAGTTGCTGAAGAAAAAGAGAGCACCTTCATACGAGACCAAGCGAGCTGTTGTAATGGAGCCAGACGAGAAGCGGGTAAGGTTTTATTTTACTTGGTTGAAGTTGTTGGAATCTGTCCACCCATTCATCAAACCTATATTTATAAAAAAACATCTCCAATAGAAATTTACATTACACTGTTATAAACTGATATCAAGACAAGCTAATGATAGTCGTCACAGATCGGCATTTTCCAGAGATCCCTGAATAAAGGCGGTCATGTTTGATGGATATAGAGAGAAACCAGCTTGTCCCATTAATAGAAAGTAGTCTGATACGTTGAACTTGATAAAGCGATGAATTACAACGAAACTATGCGTATGGCTGGAAACAACAATATTTAATTTTTTTACTACGGTGGTTTTACATCCAATTTTGGATTGAAGTATATTATTGACATCTACAGAACCAGGTTATTGGACTTTTTTACCATGGGAGTTCCGGTAGCTCAGTGGGTAGAGCGTCTGACCGGTAACCAGAGGATCATGGGATTGATTCCCGTTTGAGACTGAGCAGTTTTTTCTTCTGACAAAAAGAAGCTTGTTGTAGCAAGAACAATTCTTTCACAGTATTTATTCAATCTACAAAACTTTCGCATTATTGTTAAAAAGTTATTACTATTATTATTATTATTATTATTATTAACATTAAGAATTATTACCCCTTTGCAGGCGTACACACTCATGCAGCAGTTGTACACTTTCAATAAAGAGAAGCAAAGAAAGAGAAAGGAGAAAATGCAGGAAAAGAGGAAAACGTTTCAGGCTGACAAGGCTAAACAAGACAAGAAGCGAGAAATGAAACAGAAAGAAGACAGGAAACGTATTTTTAGACTAATGGCCAAAGAGGAAAAGAAAAAGCAGAGAACTCGCTAATGAGTGATGCTTTTCTAGAAAGTATCACTGTTATTAGCGTCGATTAATCACTTCGTAAACTTTTAATTCATGCTTTTCAGAAGACCAACTACCAGCAGTTGTGTTCTTTTGATCTTGTGGTTTAAAGCATTGTAAGTTTTTCCGTACAATGAGGTGGGTCGGTGGAAGTACTCAGAAAAGAAATGCTGTAAGAAAAGCGCTTGTTGAGAACTTGTGAAGAAAAATGGTTGATGACTTTTAAAAACTCTTTTACTACATATAACACATTGCTTGCATTCATGATTTTCCTTACATTAAACATGTTCACTCAAAAGTGAATATTGTTATGCAAACACATTCGTTCCCCTGTTCAATGATTTTTTTGTCTTGTTTGGATTTTGGGGATGGGAAGGGAAGCCCTAAAAGTTAAATGCCTTCTCGCGCCTGCGGGACTCACCATTCTGGCAACATAGCAGTTAACGGGGTATAGACTAATCATCTACATCTACCAGGAAAGGCACGCCCTCTAAAAGAGGCTTATGTGCCTGATCAGCTATCAGTGTTAAGGTCTTTAGTGGGCACTAATAGCAGCAACGCCTCTCTTGAAGGATTCTGGTGAGGGTGCTGTTTCCTTAGCTGCCGGCAAGGTGTTCCACTGCCTGATTGTTCTCGGTAAAAAGCTTTGCTGGATGAAGGTCTTAGTTTCTGAAGAAAACTAAGGAGATCAAGCCGGAATCATCCATGTTTGTTAACTCTCAGCCCCGTAAGCTTGCTATGTTACAAGCATGATGAGTCCGGTGGTGTAGTGGTTATGACGCCTGACTAGTAACCAAGTTACGTGGGTTGGAGTCCAGGTTGGAGCATTCAAACTAAATATTTCAGGCGAGTGTGTTGGAAGGAGAAAAAGATGTTTTATTTTGACTTATTTTGTACTGAACTTGACGCAGTTATAGGCAATAAACTAAATAGAAGTTTCAACTTAGAAGCAATTTACTATTTTTTTTGTGAAACAATGGTAGCTTTGTATAGAACTGTACTTTGGGTTATAAAAATCAGGTTTTAAAATGATAAATCGTAAACAGTCGAGTGTCTTATTTATAGTCAAAGTTTCGAACAAACGAATTGTATATGAAAAACCACGTCCTTACTCCCTCTGTGAGTAATCTTATCAGCCATTGGAGGATTTTATTTGTTACCACAAGGTCGAAATTAGACTAAAAAACACTTACTTTGGTTAAGTAGTTTTATACACTAAGTTTTAAGTTAATTCTAAACGCCTGACGATAATATTAGCGTCTTTCAATGTTTATGGAAAAACGTTCAGTTCTCCGCCCGCAAAATCTGAAAAAAGAACGGATAATAGCGAGTAAGAGTTTTAGAGTAAAATGGTGTTTTATGCCGGTGTAGCAAATGCCGAAAGGAAGGGTGAGAGAGAGATGAAAAGCTTCGTGCCCATCTTGTTCCCCTGTTCCCGCTTTCTCCCCCGATTCCCTCTGTTCGTGGTTTTAGCCATTTTTTATTCTTTGCCGAGTTTATAGTTTTTTCAAAACTTTTAAGCACTGCTTTGAAGTGTAATTTTTTTCCAAACTACTTTGAAATAAATACAAACATCTATAAGTTAATCTATATTGTTTGTGGTATTTCCAGTTTAAAGTTATGTGCACATTTAACTGGACATGCCTAAGCAATATTACAAATATTACTGAAGATGACCGCACATTTAACTGAAATATTGTACACAATATTGTTTGAAGAAGCAGCTGAAGAAGAAGCTACTGCCCACCTGAATGAAGTAGTTCAGCAAACATTTCATGCGATGTTTCAAATCAAGACGCCCTCAGATAACGAAATATTGACTAGTATTTCATGAAATATTACACAACAAGACTTTCCCAATTACTGAAATACTGTTATAAACCTCTGGATCTGCATTCAAAGTTTTGAATATATGAATTTCAAAGTTAATTTTATGAAAGATTAAACACAAAGGTCCTGTTTGTATGATCCCGGACTAAGGGTCAACTTAACCTGTAGTTTAAATGAGGTTTTTGGATGCGGGACAATTTTGCCCTAAGTTTAAATGAAAACATGTGGCCAGGGGCTAGTCGACCGTAGAAAAACACTTCATTCAAAGAAGGGGAAATTTTCTGGAATATTTTCAAAATCGTTATCCGAAACGGGCACGAATCGAAGTGACTGTTTGTGTAATTCATTTTGTTTCAGTGCCATTACCTACTAATTCCGAGGTAAATATTGACTCTAATCTACTATTTGTAAACCAATCAAATCGCGCGTAGCCGAGTTGGTATATTTAAAAAAATACAACAAAATTGCCCTAACACAAATTAACTTACCTGTTTAAGATTTCGTTTGATGAACTTGTGTTGGCTCCAGACTGTACGAGACAATACTCCGGCTAACGTTGTTCGATTTGCTCAACATCGAAGAAAGTTCTTCAACAACACCTCTGAGACACGCAATCTCAATGTTTTTCACCTGGATTTCGCGCTTTGAAATTTCTCTGAGGGTCTCGATTTCCAGTTTGCGTACATTTTGGGAATGATCTAAAGTTTTTTCAAGCTCTTTTACTTGACGATCTAGAGCTTTTATTTGTTTTTCTTTTGTTTCGAGTATTACTTGACAGGAATTGCACAATGTTTTGCTGTTTCTTTTGTTGTCTTCATTATTTGTAAAATCGTTGCTTTTGGATTGTAGTTCTGTAATATTTGACAGTGCATCGAAATCATTGCCAGTTTTGTCTAACTTTGCTGAATCTTTTTCCTTTTCTGTGACTTTGAGTTCACGTAGCTCAATAAACACTTGCTCAAGCTTTGTATTCACTAATGTTAATTCTTCTTTGAAGAATTCTTTGAAGTGTGTAGTTTTTTCCAGATGTTTGGAAAAAGTAGCCCGCCAAAAACAGTCGATCTTACTATCTTGGTTTGCTTGAAACAGAAGCAATTGTTGCAATGAGGTAAACTCGGTCTTAACTAACGCTTCCCTTGTTTTCATGACTTCATTCTGCAGGTCTTCTAGCTTTATATTGTTAGTCATCAACATACTTTGAATGTTCGTTAGTGAAGGACAAACTTTCTCATCAGGCTTGTCTTCTTTCTTCTCCCCGTTGTTCAAAACATGTAATTGCAGTTGCTGTTGCATGGCACTAACATCCCCTACGACAGTATTTAACGCAGATTGTATTTCCACAAGGAAACTCTTTAAACAGCCCTCCATTTTCAAAGCCTTTTCTTCATGATCTTCTAGCCACTTTTTAAAATCCTCCATAAGTTTTTGCAGGTACACTTTAGATTCATCTTCCATTAAGCATTTGCTTTTGATACATTCAACTTCGCTATCCGTTAATCTTATTTGTGCATTTGCCCAAGATACGAAACTCTTTAGTTCATTTTCTTTACTGGAGCGGTAGTCATTACAAACTTGTTCCATCCTTTCAACTAACACTTGGTTTGCTTCCATTGAAATTACACAAGTTTCCTTCAAGCGACCGATATCGCTCTTCTCCGTAGTCTTCTGGCAACGGAGTTCCCCTAAGGAACGTTGCACACTTCTCAGTTGTTTTTTAGTTTCGTTCATTAATTCTGCTTGGAATTGCCACAGAACTGCTGTGTCGTTTTTTCTTTTAGAATTTAACTGGTTAAGTTGTTCTTGGCTGGCTTGTACTATTGATTTCAAATCTTCCAATTCGTGGTTTTGCGTTTCCATCTGAGCAATCGGGTGTGGCATCCACTCCAAAGTTATTTGCTTAACTTCCTGAACCTCTTGTTCCATTGCATCCAACTTTGTTCCTGTCGACAGACGATGTTCTTTTTCCTCCTTCAAAAGTTCTATTATCTTTCTGTATTCTCTATGTACTTGAGCTAAAGCTTTGGCGGTGTGCATACTATGTTTTTCCACATTTACCTTGTTTATTTCAGACATCAGCCTTTCAATTTGATGCTTTTGAACATCTGAACTACTTTCGCTAACCTGTATATCACTTTCTTGTTGGTCAGTTATTTCATCTGAAATGCGACTACCAGTTGATTCTGTTTGGCTAAACTGGTTTTCTTGTCCCTTTTTTTCAAGGGCAGTCGACTCACTTAGTCTTTGCCGTTCAATTTCCTCCACTGTTATTGGGCCAACAACATGTGGGTCTTTATCAAGTTGCTGATGCTTCGTTGCTGGTTCTGTAATAACTATTGGTGGAGGTTGTACTTGACACTGATGCTCTTCCATCTTCTTCTTGAGAAACGCAACAGCTTCTTCTTGATCTTTCAAGCGCTTAGTTAGATCTTCTTTTTCCTTTTCAAGCTTCAAAATCTCCGAGTTTAATATACTTTTGTTGCTTTTTAGACTCTCTAGTTCCTCTTCCAATCCTTTGATTATTGCTGTCAGTTTGGAGATGTGGGAAAGCTCTTTTTCCACGTGCTGCTTGAAAGAAATCGAATGTAACTCAACAACTTTGTTTTCCTCTGCAAGTTTTTCATTCTCCTCTCTCATATGTTCAAGACTCAACTGCATTTCCCTTTTTTCTTCACTTAAGTTTTTACATTCACGCTTCCAGACCTCACTCCAGCCAACCATCTGTTGCTTAAGAGTACTGCACTCTGACTCGGCAGCGAAAAGTTGCTTTTCTAGCATGTTACACTGATCCTTAACATCTGTGACGGTTTTACATTTCTCTTCTGTCACTTGGCAAAAATTATCGTTTATCGACGTTCTCTCATGCTTGAGCCTTTTGTTTTCTTTTTCGAGTTCTTTAACTGTTGATTTAAGTAAGCTTATTTGAGTATCTTTTGATTCCATACGTCCCTTGCAGGCGTTAAGCTCCAGGAAAAGCGCTTTCAACCGCTGTGTTGCGATAGCATTGTCTTTCTTTATTTTTGTTAGTTCAGTTGCTTTTATAGACATTTCACCGCTTAAACCTGCACATTTTTGCTTCCATGTTTTGTTCAAACACTCCTGTTGCTGCCTTAGAGTCTTATGTTGAGATTCTATTTGATCTAACTGTTGGTAAAGGCTTTGCTTTTCAGAAGAAAGTCGAGAAATAGTCTTCTCTAGGGCTTCATTCTCAAGGCTAACATTTGTCATGTCCTGCTTTGTTTGTGAAGCTTTTTTCGTTGCTTGAGATAGTAGAGATTGCAATTCTAGCTTTTCTTTCTCACTTTTTTCAACACGATGTCGAAGTTGTTCTTTTTCTATTTCAATTTCAGCAATTTGGTCACGTGATTCGTTAAATAGTCCTCTGTAGCTCCTAAATTCTTCAACGGAGTCTTTCAAATGATTTAGCTCTCTTGTTTTGCTTTCAAGAAGCTTTTGTTTTGTGGATAACCCCTTTTGCAAGCTAGCAAGTTCTTCTTTAAGGAACACATTTTGCTATGGATGAGAAAAAGTATTACTAAGTTTGTATCATGTCTAACTTGACAAACAACTGGTCAATCGTCTTGAAAAAGAAGTTTAAGACGCGTAATAAAAGCAATTGCAAGTTTCCTCCATTTCTATACTTAAGATAGCTTTTAATTTTAAGATTGGTAAAATTTTAAAGATTTACAAAAAGGAGCTACTTAGAGGCCGAAAAAGAAAAACGTGCTTTGACTTTAAAACGAAGCAAAAGCTTCTTCTCTAAGAACTATCTGCTACCTTGTCACCAAATGAAAGGCTTCCAGAACCGAAGTATAGATGTCAAAAAGTATGAGAAGATAATATCAAAATTATCTTTTAAAACCAGTGTTAAATACGAGATGTTTAAACATAAACAGTATGGATTTGATTAAAAATGCTACCTGGCGAGGTTATACGTAATCAATAAGAAACAAGATCAATCTTTCCCAAACGAAAGAGCTTAGGAACACATTTAAAAAATGGCAGTGATTTCTGCAATTACTGGGACCTAAGTTGCTTATGCTATAGAGCCTCTGCAAGGGCGTGGCTAGGATTTTTCAGGTAGGGGGCATCACACTACGTCAAAGTGAGGGTGCTGTTGTGGTTAGAAAATGGAAGGGTGGGGGGAGGGGGGCGGGGGAATCACAGGCATCCCGGAACTCCCCCCCTCTTCCCCCTCCCTGGCTACTCCCCTGCTTTGTTGGGTGTTTGTGGTCTAAAAATGATTTCTGGTTCTGAGCAGAATGCCACTTACAATCCTTATCCGTTCCATGTCATCTAGCGGACAATCTGATATATTTGCCACTTGTATTGAATGTCTGCCCCACCAAATGTTTTTATCGTTTTTTGTGGTCTCTGATTCCCCCATGCAGTCACTTGCTTCCCTTGACTTTGAATCTTCGCTTGTGTCTTCTCCTTTTTTGCCTTTATCAAAATTGGAATCAGGCCATGGGTCTGATGACATCTCCCCATCATACGACCAGTTTATTGACATCTCTGAGCTTTCACTAGTGTCGCTCCCCTCGAGGCCACTCAGTAAGCTGTCATCTCCACCTAAACTCTGTTTCAACAGCAATAAGTGTTAATTATTTTGTTCAGCTCAGAGTTCTACGCTTCGTTGTGAGTTCATGACAATCATTTCTCCATACCAGATTCCAAATACTACAGAACGAGTTTTAAACTTTGTCGTAAATGTAGTTGAAAGATAAGTTTTCGGTTTCCGTTATAAAGGTACGCCTACACAATACAAAGGGCGGTTTCGAAAGTTGAAGGACCAGTCCGTTTTCATAAAATATATTCCAGCTTTGCCGAGGGTTGAACGTTTGTGTAACCTTTTTTCGTCACACCGTCTATGGACAGCGGCGTTTAGCCGTTGGTCTAGTCTCCTGAATACTATCCAGAGGATTTAATATATAAAACCCAAGCATTTGTCGATACTAAGAGTAAGGTTGTGACCCGGTATTTGGTTCGTTTGACAAAGAAGTGTCAATAAAACCGTTATTGTTGTTATTATTAATATTGTTACTAATTTCGTTATTAACAATATTATTATTATTAGCAATGTTACTATCATCGTTATTAATAATAGTAATAATATTATTAATATTGTTACTATTATCGTTATTAATGATAATGTTATTACTATTATAATAACAATAATAATAATAATTCTTATATTATTTTATTATTATTATTATTATTATTATCATCATCATCATCACTATTATTCTTGTTTTTATTTATTCATTACTCAAAGGCCGTCAAGTACAACTTTTGAGAAGTACAAACGTACAGACTTACCTCACTTGACGATTTTTCAAAATTCTCTGGATTATTTCCCTGGATCGCTGGTATTGCTTCTTGTTGATTAACTCTTGAAATTTTGTAATTTATATCCTGCTCCATCACAGGTTCCTCTTCCTGCGCGAAAAAACTGCTTTCTCTTGAGGACCGGATATCAAACCCGGTTCCTTTTTCTGGGGTGTCTTTTTCTGCCGTCTCTTCGCTGTTTCCTTTATTGTTGTTGCTGATGTCATCAACTCCGGTCTGACTGTTTTCTATTGAGCTGTCAGAATGAAAGGAGTGCGTTGGGGATTTATCTGGAACTTCTAAAGAGATAAGCAATAAAAAATGATAAACTTTTTGACCAACCTTTGTTTTAGAGAAGATGACTATCAAAAACGAAAATATTAGTTACGTGAAAACTCTTCCTTGATACTTTCTGTTTATTACGTTTCATGTGTTTTTTAAATCTGTCCCGCTCTAAGACGTTTGGTATCTTACAGGGGACCCATTCAGTTTAAAAATCTGATGCAGTGCTTCTTTCGCTTAAAGCGATCATCGGCTGTATACCATTTCTTTGCGGTCTAAATAAAACTTTTTTTAAAGTCTGTTTCCATCTCAGCAGCTAAATCTGACAATTCCGTGCATATTCATTTTGTTTGGATTTCCCGCGCGCCGCCATTTTGAAACGCGACATGTTTCGATTGCAGTGCCAGGCTCCACTCTTGATGAGTGCAATCATAATGAATTTTAAGGGGTCTGGTACTGCAATCAAAACATGTACGTCCGGCAATTCAAAATGGCGGTGCGCGGGAAATTCAACTGTGGAAATGATCAAACCGTTAGATATTTGCACAGAAACATCAAAGTTGAACTGCTCATTATTCAAACAAGGCTGGTGTTGTAACAAAATCTCGACTATGATAAAAACTTGATTTACAAGTGCGGCTGCTTATATAAAAATAGCTTTAAGCCGTGGCTACACGGTGCAACATTGCGTGCAACGTTGCGCGCAACGGGGCAATTTCACCGTGAAGCCACCTTTGAAATCGTAGCACGCAACGTTGCGCGAAAAAGAAACCGATCCTACTCCTGCAACATTGCATACAACCGCTGTTGACTCTCAGGTTTTCTCTTCATTATGAAGTGCATGTAAGCAAGGTTATAAAGGCCTCATTAGTAAAGAAAATTTACTCTGCATAATCTTCTATGTCAAATTCACTCACCCCACCAATTTGAGTTCCTTATCAGGCGTCTCTAGGTTGCAGTAAGTGAGTAGTATAAAATATCAAGCAAAGTACTGTAGACTTTCTTTACGAACAAGGCCTTTATGACCTCACTTACATCTACTTGTTTCCAGTCCTAACCGGGTTGGACAGCCATTTTTGAAAGAAGCCTGGCTAATTTAGTTGGTGCTAGAGCAGATGAAAATTCCCAAACTTTTTTTTCAGGATTCTTTTTGCAAGTGATCATTGGGAAAAACACGCATTCGTTCATTTTAACTACCTTGCATGTTCCAATACTCAGATTTTCTTTCCTTATTTGGGATGCAGTCACGACTATCTCTGACACTTGTTGTCACAATTTGCAGTTCCTCGGGCAAATCGAACTCTTGTTCTACGTCGCTGAGCCACTGGCTTTCCTCGCTTTCAGCAGCCAACAGAGAATGTTCAGAGGAACTAAGCTCACCCAAAAGGCTGCTCTGGTCAATGAGTGCTCGCGTTATAAACGTGTCAAAATCTTCATCTTCATTTGCATAGTTGTGCCAGCTACCGTCATGCAGACTTGTATCACTTTCTTTACTAGCGGTCTCTGCCTCTTTGCGGAGAACTACCCTCTCTATTTCAGAGATTAAACTTGAATACGACGAAGACGAGCTGCTAGATATTTCCCCGAACATTTCTTCTGAACCTTCAGTCTCAAAACTTCCATAGTTCAGTTTTTGCTTTTCAGCAAAACCACTCTCAGTGCTTTTGTTGTCATCCTTTCTCTCAAACTTGCCAAGTGCAGTTATGGTCTCGGCAAATATGCAATCAAGAACGTCGCGTAGCGATCTCAATACTCGTTCAAGATTGTTTCCTCCGAGTCTTACTGAAGATTCCCTTTCACTATTTTCAACACTTGACTGTAAATATTTCAACTCCTGGGATAGTTTGTCTCGCTGTTGATCATGCCAATGAATTAGTTCCGCCATTCTCTGCGGGTGCATTGAAGGCCACATACCCGGTGGAGTGGGGTGGTAGAACATCGGTGGTGAAGGCGCTGAACCGTCCCCAACGGGGTGGGGAGAGAAGCTTGGCTGAGACTGAGGATTGGTATCGTCATTCGAAGCTTTACCGCCGCGGTATCTGGGCACTTCGTGAGTTTTTCCACTTTTTACAAGGTCTTGAAAACTCTGTCTGTTTACTTGACTCAAAATGTTCGCTGGTGACAAGGTTGTTTCGTCGTTTCCTCCCACGGTCGAGAATCTTCTAAGCTCGTTGATTAAAGAAGCCTGAAGATCTTTAGGGTTAACATTTGCGGATAGTCTCCTAGAGAAGCGTACGGTTGGGATCTTGCTACTCTGTTCATTACTTTCCCTTCTAAACGGTAATGGCGAGCCTGAACAGGATTTCCTCCGCAGCTCCTCAAGCAGGTTGCTATGCAACGCTCTTATTTCTCCTTCGCTGAGACCAGTTGGTACTTTGATAACACGTGTTTTTCGCTTGCCCGTTGTTTTCTCGGCTTGTGAACTTTTGGGTCCCAAAACATTCTCCAACTTTTGTGCAAAGTCAGCCTTCCAGTGTCTGATTTTGCTAAATGCCTCCTTTTCAAGTTTAGAAGCATACTTTGGACACTCGTTCAGTGGCGACAGAGTGGCAACTGTTTGTCGTCTAGAGGACATTTTTTGTCGGAGAGTTTGCGCTTTGTAATGTTGGTCTTCGTCTAAAACTTTATCTAGACTCTCGCCATTTCTTGAATTTTCATTTTCTGAAAAAAAATGCCTGGTAGCTTAAATGAATTTAACAGACCTGAATGACTCTTCCGATTTTCTGGACGCAAAAGGTGAGCTGTGATGCCTCTTAACTAGATTCCGAAAAGTCCCTATTTTTCCTCTTTAGTTCGTCTGAAGCCCGTAATTCAAGATGGCGGGCAAGAAAACGCGGGAGAACTGGGACTAGGACAAAAAGTATCAAGTAGGGGGAGGGGGTGCTTGCGTACTTGATGTTTTTTGCCCTATTCTCACTTGTCCTAGTCCCACTTGTCCTAGTCTTGCATGTTAAAAAATCCGCCATCTTGATTTACCGACTTTGCAACTGCTCGTAGTCTAACAAGTGTTATCAGTCCTTCAGATAGGTAAGTGCGACTTTTCATATAATTTGTGTAGCCAAATCAAAGTATGAACACAGATGTCAGTTGGCAATAACTAAATAACGCGGATATAAAACTGATGTAAAGTCGCACCAACGAGTATGCATTGTACATACTGTTGATGCTTAGACGAAGGGCTAGCGCTCGAAACGTCAGCTTTTCCAATCATCTCACGGCGACGATAATTTATTTATCACCGCATAATACTACAAATTTATATCCACTCGCCGACGCATTCAATAGTTTTTTGAAAAACTATATATACACCTAAATTATACAAAAACAGTTATCCCCCTTGGTCAAGTCAAGTGTTAGATAATTTCCATTTCCTCGATAACTCTAGTCTCAGTTTATAACCACCACCATTTACTCATAGATAAGAACACGAAAGTATTTGCTATTTTTAAAAGTTTCAATCAGAGAAAAAGCGAGGCAGGTCAACGGCAGCGGAAAACAGGAAGGTGCTAATTGCGATATTGTTAAATCGTTAATCTGATTGGCTAAACCATAATTTAAAAAATGGACCATATCTTCATATAAGTAAAATAATGTACATTTTTTTCAGGTTCACTCATTCAAGCCATTTCTGTACTTGAATTTAAAAAAATTCCGGGTGGGAAAGATAAAAAATGAACAGGTTTTCTGTGATTTTGTTTTGGAGTTCTATTATTAGCTAGGTTATTATAGCACAAAAGCTACTTGGCTCGAGAAAAGGTTTAGCTTTATATACACAGTTTTTTTGAAAAACGTTTTGGAGAAATTCACATTCATTG
>JAOBAT010016013.1:7644-17986 GCA_026413305.1 Hydrozoanthus tunicans | reverse complement strand
ATACCTAACACTGACTTGTTTTCAGTATGTCAGTTAGGAGAATTTAGGTATCGATAAGCTCTTTAGGAGTCAAAGTGTTAACACTCTTGCTTGCATTTAAGTGTATGTAAACTTCACCTAGGGTAAAGGTTAAAACGTTTTGGTCTTTTCACGATTGCTTGAAAGTCTTTTCAATTTTATTTGGTGGGGTTTAGTAATACTGTTACTAAAAGTCAATACCTTGGGATGTCGAGCTTTCTTTCCTGGACGATTCACCTTCCTTGCTGTCGAACCCATTCTTCTCGCGGTTTCCCTTATCATTATCTTCAACAACAACAACAAGTTCACCTTCGTCTCGTATCTGTTGAGTAGAGGGGCAGGAAGCTGTTCTCTTGTTGAAACCCATCATAATACTTTCCAATGACGACTGCTTCCTTAAAACTTCCTGTGAGATCTTTTCAACCAGATCTAGCAAGTTGGAGTTGGGTTGATGTACTGTGCTTGATGTTTCATCTGTTCCATGGTGATCCATTTCTGTAAATTTATTTCACAAACAGAAATATATATTCTGTCTTAATTTAGTTCTTTATTTTTTTGTTTGAAACAAAAAATAAGTTATAATTTGCGGAACAGTGGCCGAACGGTTAGCGGGTTCGTACGTAATCCTAGGGTCGCGAGTTCGAGCCCCGGTCAGACCACTGTGTTGTGTCCTTTAGCAGGACACTTTAACCGCAAAACATGGCCTTCAGCCAGTGCTGCACGTTAAAGAAAGATCAACATTCTAATCAATAAGCTCAACCAATTAGACCGCACTATCAATCGAAAGGTGGGAAACTTTGACGCACGTAAGCCAGGGCTTAGTTAGGCAGAAAGATATAAAGCAGAAACATCTTTTTGGCTAGACGAGAAAATTTTGGTCTGCTCTATAGCACTTTCTGCAGAGTACAGTCTCTGAAGCGACAGCATAGATGATTAATCGTTTCGTTACGATTTGATGAAAAGTCTTTTCTCTGTATCGTATTCCATCAAAATCTGCATACCTTTACTTGAATAATCTTGCAGAGGATTGATTCTTTTTCTAAAGAACTGGTTTTCCCTCAGTGGTGGTGGTCCGTGAGCTAAAGTTGACCGATATAGGGCTTGGGGCGAGAAAATTGGTCGATGAGAAGTTACGAACTCACTCCATGTGTTTCGATGTGTTGCTTTCCGTCTCGCTAGTCATGTTTGATTTCCGACATCTGCGGTCGTGAGAAATAGTTTTATCTGTGTCAACCAGCAAAATTACTGAGCAGGTTTGATTGTAGTTTGAGAGTTTCTGGAATCATTCTGTCAAAGTGAGTTTACCCAAAAGAAATAACATGGCGAAACTTAAAATCGATGTTTCGACAACATCGTGTTGTCTTTTTCAAGATGGCGGTTGTATTAGCTCACATGGTTATTTACTTAGAACTTAGAACGAATACTCTCATTTAGATTACTCTAGTGCTGAAATTTGGCCGATACATTTTACCTGGACTAATTCTTTGCTATTGCTTAAATTTCCTGTAATGATAACATAGATCGTTAACAGCTCCTTAGACTAGCATAATAAATGTAAGTTACACGTTAAACAGCATGAGGGCGTTCCTATATGACATATCGTAAACCTCGGAAGTACCGACGACTAATCTGCATGTCTATTGTACTTACATCAACCTTACACGGCCTTTTCCTTATTGAAATGAAGGCACCAATGCAATGCTTTTATGTTTTTTGCTTCCACACCTCAGACGTTTTTCTACCACGTGTCATGCATTATTGCGTGTTTGATCAGTATTAATTGATCAGTTATTCGGCAGACAAGTTAAGAGCGCGCGCATTCTGCGCACCCGGTGAACAACGAGACGATGCCCGAGAACTGAGCGTCCGGGCGACAACTTTGAAGTTCATCGAGAACAAATCATTTGACATCGATCGTTAGTTAATAGAGTTAGTCTAATGCTAGCTTTTTACGAATTTGTTGGAAGATTCTAGCATTTATTTAGGCTTCTTTTCTTTCTTTGCTTGCGCATGGCGCCGATATACAAGTCAACAATTAGGCCTTGTCTTAACTAACACACAAAATGACTCCGCCCGATTGAAATTCTGCATGCGCACTTAGTTACCCCCAAGTCCCGGTCAGTGTTCAAAAGCCCGTGCGCTATCCACTAAGGTTAAAGTTTAACTTACGTTCCTGTTTCCAACCTTACAGAGACTAATTTGAGCTGCAGTAACATAGCTGGCAAACTAAAGATGGAATTCGGCCCTCGATTTTATCTTTAACTGCAGGTCGTTAGAAATTTTACACGGGTAATTAAAAATTATCCGTGGCAACTAGTTCGTCACCAGGTCACGCGAATAAAGATCAAGGTATCGACGTCGTGTTCAGTGCAAAACGAATTTTCGCGCGCGAAATCTTTCAAAACTATAAAAGAGATAATTTGTCTGCTATACCATTAAAATCTGATCGAAGAAGTCTTTGTCAAGTTTCGAAGAAAATCACTTACCTTTTGGCCTAATTCTGAAATTTTGAATTCGAGATAGGCCAAAAGACGCGTGTCTTTTTCGAAATTTGACTGGTCCTCATTCAATTACCTATAAACAAGATTTTTCCATGGATATCTAATCAATATTTTATCAAAACCGTGAACTGTAAATTTTTACCCTTAGCGAAGAAACTAGTGCTCGATTTTTGGCCTCTAGATCTTAACCCAACCCAGGACACTTCTCGATATATCGATCGGCTTTTATTTAAGTTTAGAAGCTTTTAGCTAAGTTTTGTATTTATTCAATCATCATCTTCATTAAAACAATGTCACAACTTTTAACCATCATCTTTTCGCCTGATCATAGGCGAGTTGCTCAACTTCTCACTAATCCCCTCAACTGCTGTTGCATTTCTCAGCTGGAAATGCGGCGCAGCTAATTCTGTCTCATTCTCGATGCCACGGTAACAAAGTTTTGCGCAAGGACATTTTTTGGCAATATTGCCGACGGCTTTTCTGATTTCTCCAATTCTATAGCAAAACAAGAAAGGATTTAGGGTCGAGTTGATAAAAATTAAAGTCCAGCTAATATTGCCGTAAGTCCTGACAAAAGCTGGTACAACATTTCCGTTTGTCACAAGTGAACTGATCAGGGACCCAAGATACGGCCCGTAGGACAGAAAGTATAACATGCTAACGTAGGCCATTAGACGCGAGTATTTCTTATACTTCTTCATGCCGGCCTGCCTTTGTTGTCCATGAAGCCGTAAAGACAACACTTTTTGAGCTTTTAGCCACACCTCGTTCTTGCGCACAGAGTAGCATATGTTACTGTACAGTAATGCATTGGCAACCAGGCTGATTCCCGTGATAACAGACTCTAATAGTTGCCATAGGAAATACTGGCCAACTACAGGCGGAACAATGTAGAAGAAAATGCAAAAAAACCAACAGCTTGCAACGGCCATCAGAATCCTCGTGGGGTTCACAAGTTCTTTGTATCTTAAATGAAGCTTAAGCGCCAGAAAGCGGTCGATTCCCACTCCTGTGAGTGTGAGAAAGGACACCCCACAGAAATACGTACCAAGAACCGAGGCAACAGCAGATGCGTTACAGTACAACACGGCACTATCTTGAAGTCTTGCAATGTTGTAGATAACGAAAGCAGGTTGAGTTATCACAGCGTTCAGTAGATCGGCGAACGCAAGACAGCACAGCAAAACATTCGAAGCAGTGCGTAGGGAAGCTGTACTCAATATTGCCATAACTACAGAAGTATTTCCTAATATGGAAATAACTGATGATACAGCGGTGATCGCGCTTGTTGCAACGGAGATGTAGTATAAAGAATGAACTTCGTCCTTTTTCATACTTTGAATTTTGAGGGAGCATGAGAATACGGCAGTGCTGTTGATTGTGTTATGCATGACTTGTAACGCAACGAGTGGTCACTTTGTAGCTTGGACTCACTCTAAATATTTAATAAGCAAAAAACTTTGTGTTATAAAAGAGCAGCAAACGGTATTTAAGCAAATGCTTTGAATCAGATTATCCAAGAAATTTTCAGGGCAAAAAATGAATATACCCTAGAGACGACAGAATTACAGTTTCCACATACGAATTACAGTTTCCACATACGAACCGAAATCGAGTTTAGATGGCGAAGAGATCAACCAACTGTATTTCCTCAGAGATGCGTTGTATAGAGCCCCTGGCCTGCTGTAACGCGTTTTATTTTGCGTTTTTTCTATTAAGTTTTTGTGTTCTTGTGTAACGGCAACCACATGAGCTAGGTACTCGATAACCTTAGGGTTAGCATTTTGTACTTCCACCGGCAAAATGAACCGTTAAAAACCCAGCTAATGTATACAAAGAGCTTCGTTTGTTTAGTTAAGACTATAAGACAAAATAATTTAACTGGCTGCAGCTGCAAATTAAGGTGTTATGAAGGGTAAAATTTATTAGAATTGTCTCGACAGCCAATAAGTAAACGTTTATATGTAAGAGAAACCAAGTTATCAACTTTCTCTTAGTATGCAAACGTTAGTTTCAGCCGACAAGTATTAATACCATAACTGAGTTTAACTTTTCACATAACCGCTCCAAAGGGAGGAACTAGATCAAATTGAGGAGATTTGATATTGCAAATGAAAACCTCATGTAAATATTTGATTTGTGTTTGGTTGTGCGGTTCTCTTAATTTCAAGAATAGGAAATAAAAAATTAACCTCATTCGCTTTTATCAACTCGATTTTTGATAAACATACACATATCTTGGTAACTTTTTCTTTAAGCAAATCTTTTCTTCGTCGACGGAGCTAAACGAAACATTTGTAATGAGTTTGTCTCTGTTTTGTTGCGACTTAATACAATCAAACAGCGGTGTGAAATTTAATTATATTGAAAAAGGATGTGTGTGTTAACTAATTGACTAAATGTTTAACTCCGACATTCTTCATTATAATCCTGCAGCAATTTTTTTTGTTTTTCTTTTTTTCTTTAATAACGCGCAACTTTTCCAGGGCAACTGCAATTTTTCATATTTTAATTTGTAAATGTTCAGGGCCATTTCGATTTTTCCCCTTATTTTGCATCTTGATTGCATTGTTTTCTTTAAACTGTTGAAATTGCAATATTTTTTGGAAAGGAACTAAATTTTTGAGAACATCCAGACGGCAGAAATGAATCGTTAACGGACACCGGTGTTTGTTGTTCCATAACAGTCTGCTGGTAAACTTGCTACCAAACGAATGAAAGCACACAGGGGCGCAAATCATTTATTCTCCCGTTGTAAATAAACAAGTTCCAGTGATCTGTTATTCAACTATCCTTTATGTTGCCGTGACAACAGGCACCCTCGTACCCAGTGCTTTCGTTCCCCTTGACCAGCGGTCGGGAAACAGCGAGAAGTATCGAAAGGCGTCGTGTTAACTGCGCTATAACACAAACAAGACCTTCGTTTAAAGCCCTTAAGCAAAGTCAAACTTCGAAAAGTTTTTATGAGAGTAACTTACCTTCAGTACAAAAGCCTGGTGCCAAACTGCGCATGTCTGTTTAGCTACAAAATAAGTTTGGCGTGCGCACATAACAGGTACTTTGCCTTTAGAAAACCTAAGAAACTAAAGCTGCAACGGCGACAAGAACCGGGTATTATAAAGATGTCCAAGTTAGTATTTTTCTTTTTCATTACACACACCACTCATATTTATCCTCTACGTTATTTCTAGTTCACCTGACGTCACGGCGGCCGTGTTGGCTCCCTTGAACAAAAAGAAATGATTTTGTTTGTTTGGGGCTCCAACATGGCCGCTTGGTCTTTTGTCTTTGGCGTCTCTAGGGAGTACAACTTTATAAGAACGACGAGGCTCAGATTGGCCAAAGTTTAAGAACAAGCTGAGCCTCGGGCTTGATAGCTGAAGTTTGATTTTTTCTTTTTGACTTTATTGAACTTCGATCTTTAACTAACGGCAATATATGTTGCTTCACATTATACGCTGTTCGCGTAACTGTACTTGCACCGAATTAAGTTAGTTTTCTTGCTCGTTTTCCAATGCATGTAGTGATGTATTGCAATACCTTAGCCTTAGTTTTTAATCGATTTAAACCACCTATAAAAATAGATCAGAATAATTTAAGAACATTTGAGGCTCACCAAAAAATTAAGAACCATAAGCCTAGGCCAAGTTTACTGGTTCTTATATGAAAAAAGTGTGTATAGACTGCAATGACTCGTTCAGAAGTATTGGAAGAGGACTGCAGGACAGGCCCTAGTTGGTACCCCTCATCGCTCTATGACATAAGGTCCAAATAGAGCAAAGATTCTCCCAACATCCACAGCGGTTTTTTTAGCTCTATGTCGCTGTATGGTAAATTAAACAAACGGGTGGTTGGCCCTGTAGCAATGATAACGAACTTAGAAAAAGGAAACTGGGAAAAGAAACTGAATCGCGATAGGATTCGCGGAAAAAAATCTAAATTCAAAGGCCAGGTGGTTGGTTCGTTAGAGTTTGAATTAATACTAAGATTTAAGATGAGGATTAGGGTTAAATTTGTAATGTTTGGATATTTAGATTTCATGCAGCGTTGAGCGTCCGGTGTTCAGCAAAATACGTACTCAAGCCGAAGAAAGTTTAGTTTCTAGCGTTGAAAAAATGGCGCATAAAATAGAATATAAATCATAGTCTCTTCACTTTTCACAAAAAAATGCCAAACTATTGTGAGTTGTCACCTAAAGAGAGACATCACGATGGAATTTTTCTTGTCGCGATATCTGTTTTAATCATATGCAAAGTTTTACAGCAGTTTGCAAACATGGCGCCGGAAACGTTTGCGCCTCGTGGTTATAAGAGCAAGTTTATCGTCGGTTTAAACGCTATAAACCAAGTTCTGCTTGAAAAACCTATGACCATCAGAAAACCTGTCCAGGTAAGTTAATAGTTGTATTTGTATTTGTTCAAAATTATCTGAAAATGAGTGTTAAACCAGTCATGTGACGAGGAAGGTTTATGAAGACCTCAAGACATTACTTGGGGGTAGAAGCTAAATATTTTGATAATTTTAATTTAAAAATATACGTGGTCGAAAACTGAGGAATATCAAATATTTGGCTGAAAACTATACTGGGTTTACGGAATATTTCAAAGTAGAAGGAATAATAAAAAAAACATTGGTACGGAATGGGAATGAGCAGATCAATACGGAATTTTTAGAGTTTAAAACAAGCCGCTTCAACCCCGATACTGTAACAATTCTCGTCACCAAGCCGGGGGCTATAGTTCTGTCTGAAGTAAGCACTAAAGCGTTCATCTGCTAAGCACTATACTTTTCCCTTTACTAAGCATCCTGTAGAAACATCAGAGTCAATTTTTGGCTAAGAGTTCGATAGGGAAGGTTTTTAGGACACAGCAACTTTAGTCTCTAGTACACCCTGCGAGTTTAGGAGTTAGTTTGTGGTAAAGAATTATGCGTAATAAATAGGGTTTTTTTCGGAGGAACATAGAAGAAAAATCGTAGCGTACCATTACCAAAACAAAAAGGACATGCCTGCGTGGTCCCATGGGGTTTTTAACAATTTTTTGTTTGATAACGAATTCAGGCCCGTAGCCAGGAAGTATAAAACATGTTATTAAAGGCTGTTTGGCCGTGCGAGCACCGAGCGCAAGCGAATTCTAGGGGGCTCCGGAAGCATGCCTCCGGAAATTTTTTGAAATATTCTATTCCTAGAATCACTTAAATAGCAGCAAATTTATAAATTACCTATGCATTTATAATCCAAACTTACAAGACATTTTGAGTTTTACCCGAGCAACTTGTAAGGACAGAAAAACGCTGAAAAGAAAAATCATGAGAAAACACTGCACGAGCCATAACTTTTTCAACTAACACAGAATTCATTGGTTCAGGAAATTTTAAAAGTTAGACAAAATCTTTGACTGCATATTTAAAATGTTTTCGAAGTGCTTTGTGTAAACTGGCGAAATACTTCAGTTGTCCATGAAACCTTTTTTCGTCAAAATTTTTACCGAGGCAAGTGCCTCGATTCGCCTAAAGACGGCTATGGGCCTGAATATTGATTGTCTTGTCTTTGAAATGCTGCTTAAAAGGCTTCAAAAATCAATTGCAAATTTGCAGATACAACCTATATAGCTATTTGTGCAAAATTGTTTTTTAGTTTTAAGTTTCTGTCTTCTGCAAATTCTATGTTTGCAAGTTCTTTAGTCTATTTGCATTTCCCTAAAAAGTGTTGGCATCGTAACTGACTTCGGGTAATATTTTTATTGTGTATGAATTTTCGGACAAAAAACTGAGTAAACGCTAAACAAGCAATTATACACTTCCACTTTTAATTATGCACCCTCCCCTCTCAGCTAAACTACCCTTTCCCCTCTCAACGAAACCCTCTTTGCCCTTTCATATACCGACCCTCCTTCCCTGCGTGGGTGCGTGTATAAAAAGTTTTTGCACCCTTCTCTCGGAGTTGTACCCCCCCCCCACCCTCCCAATCCCTTTTCTCGGTAGGTAATTCTCCTCCTTATAGATGCACCCTCCCCTCGCTTCACAGTTGTGCACCTTCCCCTCCCTTCACAGTTGTGTACCCTCCCCTCCCTTAAGAGTTGTGCACCCTCCCCTCCCTTAACAGTTACGTACCCTCCCCTCCCTTAACAGTTATGAACCCTCCCCTCCCTTCAGAGTTGTGCACCCTCCCCTCTTTTAATAGTTATGACTCCTCCCCTCCCTCCCTTCACAGTTATGCACCCCCCTCGATACCTTAACAGTTGTGCACCCTCCCCTTTCTCACAGTTATGAATCTTTTCCTTCCCCTTCCATTCATGCAAACTCCCTTTCCTTCTATGTCCATTTTAATCTTTTAGTTTCATTTAACTTTTGCACTCCCTTTTTCTCAATTAAGAATCTCTACTCAGTAGTGCAACAACCTCTCCCTTCTCAATCTATTTCACTTTTCCTTTCAGTATTTTCTCTCAGATATACATCCTTCCCTCCCTTTTATGTACCCTCGTCTCTCAGGCATACACCATCCCTCCCCTTTATGTACCCTCGTCTCTAAGGCATGCTACCTCCCCTCTCCTTTATGTACCCTCGTCTCTCAGTTGTTCATCCTCTCGTCTCCGTTATAAACCCGCGTATCTCAAATGTACACCGTTCCTTCTAAGTTTTGTACCTTCGTCTATCAGTTATGGACATTCCCCTCTAAATTGTTTACCCTCTTCTCTCAGTTACACACCTGAACCTCTAAACTGTGTACCTTCGTCTCTCAATTATCCTAACTCCCCTCTTCGTTGGGTAACCTCGTCTCCCAATACCCTCCCATCTAAGTTGTGTACCCTCGTCTCTCAGTAATACACCCTCCCATCCAAGTTGTGTACCCTCGTCTCTCAGGTATACACCCTCCTATCCAAGTTGTGTACCCTCTTCTCTCAGTTATACACTCTCCCATACAAGTTGTGTACTCACTTCTCTCAGTTATAGACCCTCTCATCTAAGTTGTGTACCTCGTTTCTCAGTAATACACGTTCCCCTCTCCGTTAGGTAACCTCGTTCCTCAGTTATGCACCCTTCCCTCTTCGTTAGGTAACCTCGTTCTTCAGTTATACACCCTCACATCTAAGTTGTGTACCCTCGTCTCTGAGCTATACATTCTCCCATTTAAGTTGTGTACCTTCGTCTCTTAGTTATGCACCCTCCCCTCTTCGTTAGGTAACCTCGTTCCTCAGTTATGCACCCTCCCATCTAAGTTGTGTACCCTCGTCTCTCAGTAAGACACCCTCCCATCTAAGTTTTGTACCCTCGTCTCTCAGTTATACACCCTCCTATCTAAGTTGTGTACCCTCGTCTCTCAGTTATACACCTTCCCCTTTCCGTTAGAAAACCTCGTTCCTCAGTTATGCACCCTTCGCTCTTCTTTAGGCAACCTCGTTCTTCAGTTATACACCCTCCCATCTAAGTTGTGTACCCTCGTCTATCAGTTATACACCATCCCATTTAAGTTGTGTACCCTCTTATCTCAGTTATGCACCCTTCCCTCTTCGTTAGGTAACCTCGTCTCTCAGGTATACACCCTCCCATCTAAGTTATGCACCCTCGCCTCTCAGTTATACACTCTCCCATCTTAGTTGTGTACCCTCGTTTCTCAGTTATACACCTTCCCCTCTCCGTTAGGTAACCTCGTTCCTCAGTTATGCACCCTTCCCTCTTCGTTAGGTAACCTCGTTCTTCAGTTATACACCCTCCCATCTAAGTTGTTTACCCTCGCCTCTCAGTCATACACCCTCCCATCTTAGTTGTGTACCCTCGTTTCTCAGTTATGCACCCTTCCCTCTTCGTTAGGTAACCTCGTCTCT